>APFE030212951.1:213217-250761 GCA_000404065.3 Pinus taeda | reverse complement strand
GAGGTCCATCTATTTTTACCAACATGACCAATCATCCATAAATAGCATCTTGCAACTCATAGACCATGATCCATATGTCTAAAAATAGACTTTGCGCCAAAAATAGCATGCGGGCCCACTTAGTGAAGGCGACTTCTTTTCACTAAGCTCCATCATCTTATTGCATTTTCAACACCATTTTCACTTTTGATGGATGTGTTGGAGGAGGATGAACTAACCAAAGCTTGACTAGCCCTACCCTTCTTTCTAGCTTCCTTAGAATGATTTGAAAATTGTCTTTATGTCATCATAAGATAATTGGTAGATGTCCCCTCCCGAAAGCATGTTTAGGATTTCTAGGATATCTTCCTTGATCCCTCTGAGAAGGACTAACTTGAGTGATTTAGGATTGAGGGTGCACCTGGCCCTTTTGTAGCTGAGTTGGAACCTTTCCTCATAATCTTCCAAGGATTCATCATGTCCCAAGGTCATTTTAAATATTTCCTCTTTGGTGTCCTTGGACCTACAATAATTCGTGTACTTGTTGTTGAAGGCTTGTTGCATTTGAGCCCAGGTAGTGATGTTTTCCTTAGGTAAACCCATGAACCAGTGAAAGGATGCATCCTTAACGGTGGATGGGAACAACTTAAACTTCTGTTCCTCAGAGGTATAGTCATAAGTTATGCATATGACAAAAAATTCAAACAAAAAGGTATCAGGGTCCTCTGAGGTTAAGCCATGGAAGTGAGGAAGCATATAAGGGCTTATGTTTTTCATCCTAGCATCTCCATTAGTTTCTCTAATGGGAAAAGTACGCTCAGTTTTGTTTTCAGCTCTATTTATATTTTTAATCCCATTTCTATTTTTAGCCATGGTGTAGGTTTGTGGAATGATTTCTTCTTCTTCTTCCCCAATAGGTTCCTCAAAGATCTCTGGTTGTTCGCCTAATGGACCCTCTAGTTGATAGCCACTGAAGAAGAGGGAAGGTTGGTTGTTTGATGGTGTGGGGGTATTTGGCAAAAAATTTCATAAGTTGTCTCTACTCCTACAAGGCATGAAATAATTTTTTTTCTTTTAGGGTTTTTTAGAACTACTTGCAGAATGGAAAGAAAGCAAAAATTGCAACTATCTATTGAATGCAAAAAAACAAAAAAAGGAGAAATTGAAACTATTTTCTTAATGGAACTACTTGCAGAATAGAAATAAAGAAGAAAATACACCTACTCAGACACCTCCCCAGCAACAGTGCCAAAAAGTGATGAACCCCATTATTGCAACAAGGATCCTAAAACTCCTAGGGCGATCAAATTTACTTTATCAACCCGAGGTTTGTACAAACTTGGAGGTGACAGTGCTATATGCACAGTAGATGCAACAGTCTACTCTTGTTACTTTTCAACTAGGGCAATAGACCACCGGGTTTTTTCAAACCAGTCTTCTATTGACTAGAAGAAGGTTGACTACTGATAGGAATGTAAATCTATCTTTAATGCAAAAAGTAAATGCTTGCCTCTTTTTGGAAAATGAAAGTGTTGAATGGGAAGTGCCATGAAATGACATGAAATGACCTAGCTAAGAATTAACACACATTACTTGCAAGAGAGACCTAATTAACTTTGCATACTATCATATATCTATCTGGACTAAGTAGGCATGGAAATTATCCTAACACTATTATGACTAATGTATGCATGCACTAGCTAAATACTGCAGAAAAGAGTCTTTTGATTTTCCATTTAGAAATGTAAATTCTAAGCTAAACAAGCTGATATTTTGCAGGGGAGAAAAGCATGGAAAAGATGGTCCAAAATGGCATTGAGGGGTATATAAATCAATTTGAGGGCCTATCCTAGGCTCAGATCATCATTTCTACCCAAACAGGGTTTCTTGTAATTACTACATGATGTCCTAGTTACTACAAGATGTCCTGATTTACTATAGGAAACTTGCTAAAGGTTATAGGAAGGTAGGGAAAGTGAAATGAAGTGCTAGAAAGTTTTCTGATGATGGAATGAGGTATGGAGGAGGTGCACACTACCCAAGGATCAACCCAACTCTTCAGGATGGTTAGATTTACTCAAGGTGGTTGTCGACGGTGGCTACAAAACATAAATTTGAATTAGTGATTGGTAGGATTTGGCAGTAGGTGGAGAAGACTTAGATGAGACTAGTGGAATGAGTTTGACCCTACAGATCAAAAACTCCTGTAACAACACATATTCTTTTATTCATCCATGCCCAGCTTTATGTAAATATGGAAAAGGTGAGTTGAATTTGAGAAAATTGTTTTATTGATGGCTAATGACTAAATCTATGAAATTAAAGACTTCTAGACTCTAGGAAACCAAAATGACAATTGCAGGTGCTTCTAAGAAATTATGAATAGTGATCTACTCAATAAAAAATCCTAAGCTATGCAATGATCAAAACATAAATCCATTTTTGGGGCTGTGAGAGTGGGGCCCTCAAACCATGATCCCATGAGGGAGATGAGGAAGAGGCCACTGCCACAAGATTTTCTAAAGTATTTTCTTTCACTATTATATCACTGATTTACTTCTTCGATTAATGGAAGAAAAACTAAACAATCAATGAAATACTTGTAAATTAACAAAGAAGAAATAACTTTGACAACTAACTATGATTCTAATATAAGAATACATGTATAAAAATAGGAACCTCTACTACTAGGGTTGGGCCCTAACCCAAGAGCTTCAGCCCTCTGAGTCAACTCAGTGCTGGATCAAGGAAAATCTTTTCATTATCATCAAAATGTCAAAAATAACATAAGAATAACAGTCACAATATCTTAGCTTGAAATTGCCTCTTGGCTACAATAAAAATTCAAATCTTAATGATTCCCTTGGCCTTCTTATTTATACAAATTGTAGCTACCAATAGCTTCCTAAAAATTAGGGAGGCTTGGCTCCCAAACTCGAGATTGACTTGTCTTCAACTATCACTGAATTGGCTGCTAATGAACTCGGTTGGCTTGACTGCTTGTAACTCTTGAGCTGATGAGATCTGGTGGAGAAATCTTTGAATGATTGAGGAGTTAAAGAGGGAGACCAAATCTCCTAAAATCCCTCTTGCTTGTCCACTTCGAGTTCTTTCACTTGAATTAGTACAAAAACTGCTCCAAATTCTATAATTAATGTACATTAGGCCACATGACAAAACATCTCACCTTTAATATTCTCACTAAGAAAAATATAATAAAATATGTAAAGAAATGTAAGAAATTTTGATTTTAATAAGCTAGAGAGTGGAATTAAGACCCATATAATTTACATATTGATGTGCCTCATCACTGGTATTCGACCAATCATGGTGTCTCTATGTGTGAATGATTTTCTTCTATTGTTCCTTTATGTTCCACAGCATTGACGATGATGATATTGTTCTTTCTATAGAGTTGCATATGATGATGAATAATGATGTAAATCTGAATAATATTGTGATGTTATGGGGTGAACTTAATGTGTTAATGAAGAAATGCAATTATCAAAGCAAATAACAATATATCCCTATGAAAAATTAACAAGGAGGGTCATTTTGAATGGTTGGTTATGCCCTTTGTTTTGATGAATGATCCAACAAATTTCATGATGGTGATGGATGATATCTTGTAGCCATTCACCAACTCTTTTGTGGTTGCATATTCGGATGATATCGTCATCTTCGGCAAGAGTTGGGAAGAACACTTGCAACATATTCAGCGAGTCCTTGACACTCTATCGTAGCACAAGCTATGTGCTAACTTGGAAAAATTATTCTTTGGAATGGATAAGGTCCAATATTTAGGCTACATTTTTTATGAGCAAGGTGTGCATGTCGATCCAACCAAGATCCAAGTCATTCGAGATTGTTTGGCCCTGAGGACTCTAATAGAGCTTCACAAGTTCTTAGGCCTTGCTAACTTCTAATGAAGATTCGTGTTGGGGTTCTCTTATATCGATTGACCCATAATTCAAGCGACCAAGCATGGAGCAAAAGAAAAAAGAAAAATTGTTCTAAATTCCAATAGAAATCATTCGATGAATTGAAACACTGCCTTTTCTCTACACCAGCCCTTACCCTACCAGACCTACAACAACCATTTCAAATTGAGACATATGCCTTTGATTATGTTATTGGTGCAATCCTCATTCAACAAAGACATCCAATGACCTATCAAAGTGAAACACTCTCTAATATTGTACAAATATACCCCACCTATGATAAGGATATGTATTCCATCGTGCAAGTCTGCTGACATTGGAAACATTATATTTAGAGGAAGGAGTTTATCATCCACATGAATCGCTTGTCTCTCAGAATTGTATACACAAGGGAAGTTACAGAATGTCCACAATAAAAAATGGTCCACATACCTACAACAATTCCACTTGAACATCAAATATAAGAAGGGTAGCATTAATCAAATTGTAGACTACCCCAATCAGCCCTCAATTGTGGCACTAACCACAATTATCAACTCTTATGGGCACAAAACCTCTGGATGGACACATTTATACAACAATTACTTTAAATCGTGGCTACCACATACCAGATGTTGATGATAGGAAAGTCATATATGTCCACCTCCAGGATGAATTGTTGTGCTACTTGGGAAACTTTTTTGTTCCTTCAAGCGAGCACGCCAAGCTATTCTAAGAGGCACATTACAATTGGGTAGCAAGGCACTTTGGTGTGGAGAAGGCAGTGGAAATACTATAAAAGTGTTTTTATTAGCTGAAACTTTGACAAGATGTTAACAAGTATTTTTATTCATTGTGCTCATAAGTTTCCAACCCAAATTTTTCTAATGTAAATAATAAAATGAAAATATCTATAACATTAGAATCAATCATATCTTTAACTTTTACATGATTTATTATATATAATGTTTCTAACACAATGAATTGGTGTTCAACTTGGTGGTTATCAACCACTTCATAAATATGATGGTGGTTTCCTACACCTCCCATCGATGCTTTTCCTTCTCTATGGGTGTTACTACCAAGTTATAACTTTGGGCCGTCATACTGGTAGTGATATCCCCCACATATGGCATCAAGTGGTGCAAGGTAGACTCTGAATAGACTATTGTGGGGCCCTCAGGAATGAGACCCTTCCCTTGTTACGCTTACCTTTACCTACAACTGCACGCATTTGTCCTCAACTCACACAAGTCCCTTATGTTGCTGGAAAAGACACACTACAACCATTGAAATATCGGTTGCCACAATTCTAGGTACAACCCTATTTCAACATGGTGGTGGCCTGAAACTTCCTCCCTTGGAGAAGGTCCAAAGGGCCTTCCCCACAAATCTTGGTTTTTATTGAAAAATGGTCCTATGTCCCCTTTGAAGTCCAAGTGCTCTTCTACATAGTGAGCATTTTTAACAACTTCCACAACTGAGGATGGCCTCCACATCTGAATTGTTTCCCTAATCTTAGGATTCAATCCATAAACAAAGAAATCTTCCTGGCATTGATCAGTATCCATGTGAAGACATACTTAACCGATTCTATAAATCTAATCTCATATTCTTTTATCGTACAGTTTCGTTGCACCAAAACATGGAAGGCTCTTACTTGTTATTCTTCATAATATCTTGGTAAGTACTTCTTCTTAAACCTCCCCTCAAATAACTTCTAGGTGACAGTGTTAGGAGTGACGTGCAGTTATCACTCCAAGTTACCCCACCAATTTAGGGCACTATATTTGAGCTAAAATATTGTTATCTTAGCCTTAGAATTAAATTGTACTCTCTTTTGTTAAACATCTTATCATTCCTTCCAATAAAGCTTTTTCTCGTTCGTTGGCACGACTTCCAGCAAATTCTAGGAGTTTAATATTCTAGAGTTCCCTAAAAAATTCCTTGCTTGTAGGTCCTCTATTAGAGTCCCTTAATCCTTTGAGGTTTCATACCTTTTAAGGAGGGTGCTCTCTCAATCTTATTTGTTTGACACCCTCTTAAGGTCTCATTACTTTGCTCTAGGGAGCGGAAGATGAGAGCCAACTCCAGTGATGGCAATGGGGTTTCTGGAGGAGGTGGCCCTAGTGATGAATTTCCTCAGCCTCGATAAATTCACATCATCACGATTCTAATTTCATCAAATATATATATGACACACAAGCTTCATTAGTGTAGCTTAGGACATTCATAACTCTTTCTTGACTCATATACGTATGTAAGATGCTAGGTGGAAGTTTTCATTTCAATATGCTCGTAAAAAAGTGTAATTGATACTGAGTAGATCTTCATGGATTTACTAAATCCTATCATGTGTGAGCTCTATGTAACCTACTAACTTTCTCTTAAAAGTAGTAATGTTAGCATTGCAATGTGCCTCTTACAAACTGGTTTCATAGAATTAGGATGGTGATTGAACATTTCAATGAGGTGAACTTTCCCCATATTTACAGGGAACAAAATGGCGTGGCAAATGCACTATCGAAGGTTGGCCACTGATGCCATCCGAGGGAGATCCACTATGCATCCTACTTCAATGATCAATATAAAGGAGCTAGAAAAATTCACTTCTCATAGTTTTTTCATCTGTTGGGTGTGGAGTTTTTTGTAATTCCATTACTAGTACTGAGTAAATCATAATGTATAGATCTGCACATATTAATACATATCCTATTGGGATAGTCCCTGATAGAGGATACAATACTAGGAGATATGGAATAATATATCATTGGAATATGATGTATTTGAAGTGACATTTTGAGATATGTAAACAATAATTTTATATATAATATAAAATCCATTGGATTTTTCTTACTAAAAAAAGCATCTTAATGCGCCTGTCAATCACTCTCTAACACATTGTTCGTAACATATGATTTTTTTCACTTTTTATAATTTTAATTAATATAACAGATTTTTCATTAGTTAACAATTAATTAATATGTTAATATGAGTATTATAATGAGGCTAAATAATATTAATTAATGTTCATCTTAAATTAAGATGAACTATTTAATATTATAACAAAGGTTTATTTGATGGTTAACATGTATGATAATAACTTGGTGAACCAAGTTAAGGTCTAATGGAACAAGTATGGCCCAGGTTCTACAACCTGGGAGGATATAGAGATTATATGTCAATACCACCCCTCACTTTTTAACCATATGTGATGCCCATTTTCACCTAGATAGCTACTTATGCCGAGACCATATATGTATTTCCATGATGTTTTATTTATGAATGTTATGTAATATTGATGTATTTCAAATTGGACAAAACGAACTTATGTAAAACAAACAATGAATTATGTTTCTATTGATTAAAATGTTTGATGTATGAATTATCCAATGTATAATTTATCTGACGCATGGTTTACTTCCAACATGTTGATGTTAATTAAGAAATATGATGAATAGGACCACGTGTGTGTGTGTGTCTATATATACATAGTTGTTATCCTAGTAACTTGTGGATGTTTAGGCTTCCAAAGAGAAATGGTATGATGTACATTGTTCTATTATATTTTGTATTCATTTACATGGACTATTATGACATGGGGTAAGGTGTATATTGTAGGTGACATGACTGTCTAATTGAATTATTAGATAAAAGGAATCTAAACTAGCATTGTAGTGCAGTCCAAGATAGGGTGTTGAATCTAGTCCTTTTTATCCAGAGAAAAAAATTGTAATTTCTATTAAGGAAAATAAAAATTACATTATGTAGATGCACTTTGTGCCTATGCAATCCTGACCCAAGAAATGTTCGATACAAATATCAATATATAGGGCATGTAGGCCCACTAAAAAACCTCATGTAAATACACCCCAAAGAGCCCCGAAATAGGCATCTCATACATTAAAAATAGTTGTCAATAACAACCAACAAACTGTTGGTCAATATGTAAACCAGTTGAAAACCCCAAAGGCAACAAGGCATCAAGAAGAAACGATAATATCCATAGGAAAACGATGAACCCCATCATCAACTTTAGAAGGAATATGCCATAGGAAGACAACAAAGAAAAGTGTCGCAAAGCCCAAAGGAAGGTCGCAGTAACCGACATGAAGTCGATTACTGCGACACAAGCCCATAAAAATAGACTTTAGAGATAGGAGAAGGAGGGCACAGGGACCAAAGAAAGGAGTCAGCAACAATATCAAACGATAAGTGAGTTTGTAGTGTAGGACTAGAGCAAACCGGTAAAGCAGAGCAGCTAGAAGAACCCATGTCTATCTGAGAACCAAACTTAACATCACTTATGAAAACCTGAAAACATAGAGATTCCCACTAAAGAAGACCCAGAAATCACCAACTCCATAAAAAATTGTGAAACATGGATGAGGGGGCAAGGATGAGTAAGGTTCCAGACTCTTCACTCCCCACTCCATGCAAAATAACACTTTCCAAAAAGGGAAGAAATAGTATAATAGACTAAAAATTGTGGAGGAGGGAGGAAAGTTCGTAGGAAATAAACAAAGGAGGTGCTAGTCTGCAAACGCACAGTTAGGGTTTCCACCATTGTATTCAACTACCAACCTAAGTATGTTGTTGTTGACTCTAGTCCTTGAAGAGGGGTGGCAACATTTCCCACCATGTAACCTCCAAGCCTAGAATGGTGGGAGGTCAGTGATGGACACACTCCTCTAAATATGTGATGATTATTGCCAGTGGTCTATTGGAGAAATGAGGTCGATATAGTTGATAGTTCCGCCATCATGGTTTTATCAATGGTAAGATCGCGTGGTCCCTGCAGGAACACCACAACCAAGTCACATAACCAAGTATTCTTCTTGTTGTGGTTTAAATTTTGTTAAATAACCACAAAATAAAATTACGTTTACCTGCTTTAATATGTTGTAGCAAAATATATATTGAGATGTAAATGTGGTTTTTTATGTTGTGAAATTTATTGTAGAAGCTTTCATGAAATAAATAAAGATGCTTATGTAAACCCAAGAAAATAAAATTCAATCCTTCTAATAATAAATCGTATTTTAATGTTTTTGTTTTACAACTATATACAAACTTACATTTTCATTTTTTAATTTAAATTTTATAATAATAATAAAAATATAAAAACCATAAAATAAGTATGAATATAAATTAGCAAAGGGGAGAAAATTTTAAATAATAACTATAGCTAAATTTATTAAAAATATTAATTTTGCATTTCAATTAATTTAGTGAAATTATTTTTAAAATTTTAATATATATATGTGTGTGTGTGTGTGTGTTTTCAACCATGGGAAACCTACCATGAGTCAATTGTCAAATCAGCGAGAACAATATTTTTGGTTGTTATTCGTGAAAGCAGACCTACTCATCACTATTACTCAAGGAAAACCAAGCCACCCCCTGCTAATCTGTAAGGGGGTGGGCTTTCACTCCTTCCAAATGCTTCTGAGACTTGGGTCATTAACCTATTCCTTGCATTCGAAAAAGACTAACTCTTGGCCAAGCAAAAGTAAATTTAATACATACTCTAAATAATTACATTGTAATGTGTTCCTTTGGGATGAACTCCCCTCCCATCGTCATTGTCTTATGCTCCATTTGATCTAATGTTAAACGATTCAAATGTTTTACGCGGTTTGATCGACCACCTATCTAAACTGTTAGCAAACTCCTTCGTCCACGCCGCTAACTAACTATACATCTACCATAACAACAAATTATTTTTCTTTCTGGCTCCCCCGTCATCCGAAGCTTGTGCATAAGAGCCAAAGAAGTTGTAGTGCTTTCAATTTTGGATCAAAGTCTACCTGAGCTTGACACAATTTTAGCTTTCCCATAGTGCTTCCATAGATTTCCTGTGGGAACGTCGTTCTCACGGGGTTTCTTTTAACTCTATTTGGTGGGTTTTTCTTTCCATTTTAAATATTTCAAAGCAATGTAGCCAAGTCACATGGTAGCACCCTCGTTTGATCCCCAATAGGAGGAGAAACATCATGAGTTTATTGTAACATCCCTAGTGAAAATTCCAAGTAATAAAAGTTAATAAAGGAAAAATAATAACCACGGTTGATGGGACACTTATTCAAAGTTGAATGTTGGCAAAAATCCTAGTGATGGGGATAACTCATGATTATTTATGGCTAAGGAAATTGGCAAAGACAATAACTAAGGCTTTGGAAAGGCAAAATGGCATTTTTGGCACATTTATTTATGAAAATAATGGAAATTAGGAGAAAATGGAGGTGAAAGGTCACAGGTTTCATGCGAGGAGGAAAATGAAGGAAAATAATGGAAAATGGAGAAAATAGAGGCCTCATTCATAAAAAGGCTTATGAGGATCAGTTGGTAATCTTTTGTCAATTCAGTTGTGGATCTCTCTCAATATTCTCTCTCTCTCGTACTCTTGGATACTTAGATTTTTCTTGGAGCACTCTTGGAGGGTGTGGTATACTTGGATTTTTGGAGGAAGAAGGAAAAGGAAGAGAAGGAAAGCGCAAGAGGATACCTAGATCAACAGCTAAAATGGAATTTTCTTGCAAGTACTAAGTTGCATGTATGTTTTCCTCACTAGTTTTGGCATTCATGGCATATGCATGTGGATTTTTGGTCATGATTTGTCACTGGCATGGAGGATTGTCTAGATTGATAGTGGATTGCCTAGCCTTTCCATTTCCTAGATAGCCATGGAGAATGTGGGTTTAGTTCCTTGTTTTTTTGGTTGGTTCTCATGTTTGGATTGAGTTATTAGTTATTGGAAGCCTTTGTTGGACAAACGCTCTCGAAGCCCTATAACAACTTGGGTTGAGTTACTAGTCCTAGAAGCCTTGGTTGGGAAAACGCTCTAGAATCCTAACGACAACTATGGGTTGAGTTACTAGTCCTAGAAGCCTTGGTTGGAACAAACTCTCTAGAAGCCCGGGAAGGCTTGGATAGAGACCAATCTGATGATGGTTTTGTGATGTCCGACTGTGAGGTGGAATCATTGTTTGATGGGTTGAGGTGGATAGCCTATAGAAGCGCTGGATGGTTTTTTATTGATGTGTTCTACGAGATCCCACATTCATGCTTGTAATATGGCACGAGGGTGAATGGCTAAAGAGAGATTTGGCTCAGTCATTCTACGGTCAGATGGAACATGGAAGTCCCATCTCAGGTTTGGATTTTTCATCATCAGTATGAGGTTATTTCTACTTGTATTTCTATGAGTATTATATTGGTTTATATGTGGATCATATGGTTGTAATTTCATTGGTATTTATGTTGCTATTATGATGGTTATGTATGTGTTTTATGAGAGTATATATGTATGGCTCTCATCATGTTTTTACTTGTAAATGAATGATCAATGTATCTATGACCTAATGGATGAAATGGCAGTTGATGCGTTAAGGCATCAATGTTTCTTAGCGATTCTCAGCTAAGTATGAGACCCCTATGCTCAGTTATGTTATTTACACCTCTAAATTACATATTCGTGATATGTTTCATGAAATTCCTGTCATGGCTGGTAGGGGTACAGTCAAATAAGCAATTGCATTAGTAATGTTGTTTTCATGTTATCTTACACTTTTGAAGGTATCATGCAATTTTGGGCAGTGACCTAGGCTCTGGGTCTGCAAATGTGGCTTAATTCTCAGGGACCCTGGCATAGAACTAACAAAAATAATCCTCGGATGTTGGCTTGTAAGTATGTGATAGCGTCCAGGGGTCCCTGGATGTTGGCATGCTTATAGCATGAGAGCATCCAGAGGTCAAGTTGTCCAAAAGTTCATTTGGACCCAGGGGCTAACTACCTGAAAGGTTAGATTGGTTCCTAAGGGTTCTAATGTTGATGTTGAATGTATGTATGGTGTGTTTCCATCGGTTCCACTTCCTTAACGTGACTTAGATGGTTGAATCATATCATAGTGGCCTCTCGTCACATGTTTACCCCGACTGGCTGGTTGCTTGGGTAGATGTGGGAGGAGGGTGTTACAGAGTGGTATCAGAGCATGGTTCACCCCTTGGACTGGATGGGCTGTGTGTTGGTGATGCATCCATGTCAGTTGCATGTGTGTTTCTCATGCATGCATGTCAATTGCATGTGTGTCTCTAACACTTGCATGCCATGTGCTTATTTCATTTTCATAATGTTTATCATGGTTGTTGTGATGTCATCATGAGGAACTTGATGTTGTTATTGTGGAGTGCATTGTCATGAGTGTATGACTAGTTACATGTTGTTATATGTCACTTACATATTGATATATGTCACTTGGTTACATTCTTGTATGTTTGGTTACATGTATCATTCTTGTAGGTTTGGTTAAAATATCGTTCGTTTATGCTTGATTATATGTGTTTATGCATGTGTGTTGTTGGTTACGCATTTCTTATGCATGTTGATGTTTGCATGTGGTCGAGTGTACAGTGATGCAGTGGTTTTTGTCATGCATGAGGTTGTGGTAGGCGTTGTTGATAAGGTCATGCATTGATGACTGGACCCTAGCTAGAATGATGGTTGCATGGTCATGTGTTTATGTGTTATGTTTCTGTACGCTATCATGATTATGTTATACATGTATCACGTTGATTTATTGATCTTGTAGACAAGGTATCCTCCCTGAGCTATACTAAGGTACGTTGGTTTATTGTGATTTGGTTTAGATGACATGATATACCTTGCAGGAAGAAAGATCAAATGGCTAGCAAGATGGTTGACCACAAAGTCTCTCTCGATGAATTAGAACAACAGTATGATGTTGGGAACTTTTCTGATTTGGCAGTTACACTGAGAATTTTAAAGGAATAAATAAGGAGTTATAAGGTAGATAATGAAAAAATAATGCAGGCTTAGGAGAAACAAGCAGAGGTAAATATAGTGATACTTTAGAATTTGTTAGATTTGCAGCGACCGGGACCACATCGGATCATCCATGAGTGGGAGGATAGAACTAATAGGGCATATGGTAGTAGGTCGCATGGTGGTCACAGGTCACATAGAGATGACACAGTTAGATATGTTAGGTTTTTGGACACTCCAGATAAGAGAGGGGATAGACGTAGGTATTACTCTAGTTCCGATTCAGATAGGCACTTTGATCGTCCTCGTTATCATCCTTACAAGAGGAGCGATAGGGGGTAATTTTCGGATAAGTTTAAGAAATCAAAGCCACCTACTTTTTTATGGAGAGATGAAGAAACCACAGGATGCAAAAGCATCATTGCTTGGCATGAGGAAGTTCTTCAGGTTGCATGACTATTCAAAGAACATGAAAGCTAGAGTAGTTACATTTGGTCTCAAAGGTAAAGCAGACATTTGGTGGGAAGATGTAAAGAATGTCAGATGTATTCATAAGGAGGATTCAACTTGGAGTGAGTTTGAGTGGCTATTCAAGAAGAAGTACCTATCAGAGAGATACTTTAATGACAGGGAAAAATAATTTTATGAGCTAAAGATGGGATTGATGACAGATGATGAGTACACTAGTAGGTTATTGGAGTTACTAAGGTATGTGCCTTATCTCAAGGAGGAGAAGGCTAAGATTTTGAGGTTCATTAGTGGATTACCAGTTGCATTCAAAGACAGGATTGAGTTCGATGAGCCTAGATCGTTTGAGGAGGCCATTCGAAAGCTAAGGAATTGCTATGAACAATCGAAGCGCAAGTCTGAGACTAAACCAGATTGGAGGGGTAATGCAAAGAACAAAGGAAAATGGGACAACAAATCAGCAAGACATCAAGGTACAGATAATAAAGAAAATGCAACACCATCTAAGAAGATCAATGCATCAGATAGAGGACAAGGATTTCGATCAGGAGAACATAACAAGGAGACAAGCTAGAAGCCTATAGAGTGTTGGACTTGTGGAAGAGATCATCGCAGAAGATATTATCCGCAGAATTGGGGTGGTAGGTCTCAGATATATAGTGCGTAGGAGGCACAGACTATTGAGGATATTGGTTAGAGTGTTCCTCTCATTTATGCAGCATCGGATAACAAATAGGCAAACCATCAGGCATCTATCATTGAGATGGACAGTAAGCTTTTTGATCAAGTTATTCCTATTTTGATTAACCCTGGATCTAATAGTCCTATTGGTACCATTTCATTGCCATCCTTTTCTTCTAGAAACACCATCATTTGTCTAACTTTTTCATCATAAACCCCTCATATCCATCGAAATTGATTAATTAATAGCATTATAGTTGTTAGTTTACATTAAAGTTAATTTGTGAATTTTTATGTTAAAAATTAGGAATTTTCAACAAAAAGATTACAGGATGTCATGACTTCCTGTAAATGGTTTATGATGTGACACGTGGCATGACAGGAAAGTCAAAGCAATGGATAGGAACGAGATCTGGAATGTACATGCATGGTGAAAAATCGATTTAACAGCAAATCAAAAGCTCCTGGTTATGCGGTCAATGCTGGTCAAACCCAATCTTTTTGGTCACAAAGGCAGCAAAAATCCATGGTTTCCCAAACTGATTTCGTTTTGCTTTTAGAAATCGGTTTAGATTAGAAAGGACCAAAAATCATTCTTTTGTAAAAGCAGAAACATCTGCTTAATGAATGTACATTCAATTTAGATAGGAGACAAGCAGATAAAGACTGCATATTGTTTTGTTTCAAGGACGATTATGATTATTATCTCTGTGTATTGTTCCAGAACAGAACTCTTATATGTGATTTCAATCTTCAAAACTTAATTACAGTCACTATTTTACTCCAACAGTGTTTATGCGTTAATACTCTCGTTGCTTGAGGTTACTTCAGTGTGCCATTGAAGCGTGGACGGGCCCTACGTGGATTGGTATACTGTTAATTTCATTTCCATAGCGTTTTCGAATTTGAGTAGTGTGCATAGTGTTTAGTGTTATTTCCATGTCTATGATTTTATCGATTTGATTAGAAATTCTTGCAAATGGTATTTATGGTGATAGCTCGAAGATTTGATTGTTAGATCATTGAACCATATCTTGTAAAAGATTTGATCCATCGTTAGATTTAAAGCATCTCCATAGACTCTATTTTCATGCATTTAAAATTCAGTGTGCTTTTGATTTTTCATGAATGCTTAAGTGTTAGCTAGAAAGAGCTTTTGTGCATAACATCCTTGTAAGAGGATTGAAAACTCAGTCTAGCAATACGTTGTATCTTTAGGACAGTTAGATAAATTAGGTGATCTGAGTGTTAAGGTGAGAGGAAACATATTTTAATCTCCTGTAAAGGAGTGTTGTAGCCTGTCACAGTAGACACTTAGTTAGGAATCCTTTTATGTCTATAGACCTTAGACACGTGCCTCTAAGTTTACCTACCTTGGTTGATAATAAATCTAATCTAATCTAGCACCCTAGATTGGCCACTACATTTTGGTGTCGTTGCCAGGGAGACACAGTTAGAGGATTTCGAAAAAAAAAAAAAAATAAAAATAATAATAATAAAGTATAAAAATAATAATTAATTAATTAATAATAATTAAGCAAAAACAAACAAAAACACAACATAGATTTGATTTTAATTGTCACTTTAGAAGTCATGTTTGCTTATGCCTAGATCTAGAGATAATAAAGGTAGATTCATAAAAACCCCCCATCCAAAAACTAACCTACCACTAGGAGCAGACCCTTTAGGAAAAATTGAACACACAACACTAGCTGAGAAAGTCACCATACAAAAATTAGAGGATAAACACAAATAAGGCCAAAGACTTACACTTATTGAGAGACACATCCTATTGGCACACGAATCATAGAAGAAGCATCTCCCTGAATCCTCTACAAAAAGAGAAAGTAGAAAAATAACCCAACAATCTCTAGAACAACTTCTCTTTGGAACAAGTGACACTGAACAAGCAATTAAATCACTAGAGGAATCTATCAAAATGGCTGAGGAAGGAGGAGGATCAGCAAGAAGACCCACTCCTGAACAACAACAAGATCAAAGAGAGGAGGAAGAGTCTACCTTTAAATTTCATATTCAAGAACCAGAAGATAGTCATGATGAGGAAATAAAAATGAAAAACATACCTCCTTCTGTGTTACCAAACTTTTATGGCATGGCTTCAGAAGATCCAGATTCATTCTTGTTTGAGTTTGACATTGTATGTCGAACATATGGTTACACAGATGATGCCCATAGGCTTAGACTCTTCCCAGCAACATTAAAGGCATTAGCACTAAGATGGTTCATGGGACTTGGTGAGCATGCAATAACTGATTGGGATGGCATGAGAAGAATATTCCTAAGGAAATACCAACCTTATTGTAGATCAAAGGATTCTAAAGATGATATCTTTAGGATGAATCAACAAGAGGATGAAAGTTTAGAAGAGTACTTGGAACGATTTGCTTACAATTTACAAAAATCAAAACATCGATCCATGACCCTTGATCTCATTAGAACAATATTTTTGAAGGGCATTCGAGAGGAATACTTAGATGATCTTAATTTGATGGGCAAAGGTGATATTTCCACCTTACCTTTCGAAGAAATTGTTGATTTATTTGAAAAGTATTCTAGGAGCAAAGCCAAAATTGGAAAGAGAGCCATATCATCCAAAGCCACAAAATCTGCTTCAGCAAGTGTCACACGAGTTGAAATAGGAAATTTGTTAGAGGAATTCAAAACAGATATGTTGAGTACCTTAGGAACTCAAATTAACACTCTTAAAGCTAAGAAAAGACAAGAGGAGGAAGATCAAATGATGGCTATCTTTTGTCCAAAATGCCGGAAGAAACATGCCTTAAAAGATTGCCCATTAGAAAACATTCAAGTTTGTGCCTTTTGTACTGAAAATCATGATAAATTTCATTGCTCTAAAGTCAAGGTTTTGTAGAATTGTAATGTGGAAACTAATACAGATATGGAGAATGTGTATTTTATGGGCGCAAAGAGAACATGGTAGCCAAGACCTCCACCTCAAGGTATGTTCCCAAACCAGAATTTGCAATTTCCTACACATGATCAGATGTATGCTCAGAATTCATGGAATGTACCCATGCCATGGCAGCACCAAAGTTACCCACAACAACAATGGAACACCATATCAGCAATACTCTCAAAATATCAACATACCCAAACCATACCAACCATATTCGCAGCCATATCAACAATACCATCAGCCATATTCGCCATATCCTCAATCATATCAGCAATATCCTCAGCAGCAAGTTGTTTACCCACATCAACCCCAACTCACTCAACAAGCATTGCCTGCTCCTCCACCAATAAATCCACCACAATTACAACTCCCATCTAACCCACAACCTCCTAGACCTACTCAAATCCCTACTCAACCTGTACCAAATCAAAATAACAGAGCAGAGAGACCAGCTTACAATGTAGATGAGGGACCCTCATATCCCACATTACCCTTGCAAAATATCAATTTGAGGTCGGGTAAGGTACTTCACAAAGAATCTCCAACAGTTGAAAAACAAGGAGAAAACGAGGAAAATGAAAATGAAACTCCCATTCAAAGGAAACCAAATGATGGTATCAAACACAAACAAATGCAACCATTGCATCCACCACCTTTTCCAGACCAATTGGTCCAAACAAAACTTCCCATGTCTATACCACAGTTTGATGTTTTATATGAGCTAAAGAATGTCTATATAAACATTCCGCTACTACAAGCCATAAAAGCCATTCCCATATATACTAAAGCCATCAAAGGATTGTGCCTTAAGAAGCCTACTAGGAAAAGAGCTTATCCACAAACCATTCATGTTATTGGACATTTAGCTAGCCTTATGACAAACACCATTTAAATGGAAAAGTATGTTGATCCTGGTATTCCCAGAGTCACTACAATCATTAAAAACATACATATTCCAAACACCTTAATTGATCTTGGGGCCACAATAAATGTGATGACTCTTGAAACCATGAAAACACTCCAGCTCCCAAACTTACAGCACACAACAATTGTTCTAGAACTCGCTGATAGGTCTAAAGTGATTCCTGAAGGGATTTTGGAGGACATAATTGTTTCACTGGACCCTTGGGAGTATCCAGTGGACTTTTTAGTTCTTCAGCCAAAATCCAATTTAGGAGGACACACTATCATCCTTGGTAGACCATGGTTAGCAACTACTGATGCATTCATAGGATGTAGATTGGGTAATATGATCATTTCACAAGGAACTGAAAGAAAAAAACTCACCCTTTACCCATCAGCACAATCACCAGCAGTAACACACAATTTATGGCTTGATGATAAATACAATGATAAGGTAGAAGTTCAATCTGTTTTCAGCATCAACCAAATCTATGATTTTCAAGAACATAATAATGATGATTTGGTAGAATTGTTCCTCTCAACCTGATGTTTCCGAAGAATTGAGAAATGACCAATACCACGCTGCAGATGAACTTTTGGCACAAAATTTTCAGGAAACATGCACCATTCATTCTTTGCAAACAACATTTTACAACATTTTTCCTCTCCAATCTATCACCAACACACAGAGCAAGACCATAGAGATCAGTGCAAGAAAAACTTTGAATATTGGCACTCACCTAGACTCATCTTAGGAAGAGAAATTGATTCAATTATTGAGAAAATACCAGAAAGCATTTGCTTGGGACTACATCGATATGCACGGAATTCACCCTAAAACATGCACTCACCATATTTATACCGATAGTAATATCAAACCAGTGAGGCAACCGCAGAGACGAATGAATCCCATGCTTCAGGATATTGTTAGAGAGGAATTACAAAAACTGTTGAAAGTCAATTTTATCTATCCTATCTCTGACAATCAGTGGGTATCCCCATTGGTAGTAGTGCCCAAGAAAAATGGTAAGTGGAGGATTTGTGTTGACTACAGACAATTGAACAAAGCAACCCTCAAAGATTATTTCCCACTACCATTTATTGACCAGATGCTAGACACATTAGCTGGGAAATCATCATTCTCTTTTCTTGATGGTTTCAGTCGCTACAACCAGATCAGGATAGCCTTAGAGGACCAGGACAAAACCACTTTTACTTGTCCCTGGGGCACCTATGCTTATAATGTTTTGCCATTTGGACTTTGCAATGCTCCAGCTACAATTCAGAGAGTTGTATTAGCTATTTTTGCTGATTTAGTTCATGATTGTGTTGAAGTTTATATGGATGATTTTTCAGTGTATGGTGATTCATTTGAGCATGCATTAGCGAATCTTGAAAAAGTTTTGAAGAGATGTATTGAAGCTAATCTGTCCCTGAGCAACGAAAAGTGTTTTATGATGTTAAATGAAGGGATAGTATTAAGACATTATATTTCTTCTCACGGCATTAAAGTTGATCCATCAAAAATCTAGATCATTGTCGATTTGCCAATTCCGAAGACTCAAAAAGAGGTAAGAAGTTTTCTTGGGTATGCAAGCTATTACAGAAGGTTTATTGAACATTTTAGTAGAATAGCTTTACCTTTGTTTAAGATTCTAGCCAAAGATGCACCTTTCAACTGGAATGATAATTGTCAGCAAGCATTTGAAACACTCAAAGGAAAGTTATCAACCACACCAGTCTTAAAAGGACCTAACTGGAATCTACCATTTCACATATTTACAGATGCATATGATACTGTAGTGGTGCCTCATTAGGCCAAAAAGAGGAGTCTTGTCATTATGCCATCTATTTCATTAGCAAAAATCTAACACCTCCAGAATTAAACTACACAGTCACAGAAAAAGAAATGCTTGCAGTCATACATGATGTGAATAAATTCCGACATTATATAACTGGTTATGAGGTTTTTGTACATACTGACCATTCTTCCATTAAGCATTTAATGAATAAACCAGTAACTAGTGGAAGGGTTACCAGATGGTTGTTATTGTTACAGGAATTTAACATCACAGTGTTAGATAGACCAGGTAAGGAGAATCAGGTGGCATATTTTCTTTCTAGACTGCAAAATCAAGGTGAGGTTGTTCCGGTTGAAGATTCTTTTCTAGATGAAAATTTATTTGCAATTTCAATAGTGAATCCTTGGTATGCTGACTTGGCCAATTATTTGTCCACGGGAAGAACACCTCCATATTTTACTCCAAAGGAAAAGAAGAGGCTAATCAAACAAAGTGCTCGATACTCATGGGTTAATGGAGATTTATTTTACACTGGTTATGATATGATTATTAGACGATGTGTAAGAAATGATGAAATAATTGATATTTTAAAATCTTGCCATGATGAACCGTGTGGTGGGAATTTTGCAGCTAAACACACAGCATTCAATATTCTTAGTCTTGGATACTACTGGCCATCTATTTTGAAGGATTCCAAGAAGTACATGAAGAGTTGTGATAGCTGTCAAAGAATGGGTATGCCAACAGCTACAGATGAGATGCCACTTCAGCCTCAAGTACACCTAGAGCCATTTGAAAAATGGGTTCTATATTTCATAGGACCCATCAATCCAACTTCCAATGGTAAGAAGTACATCCTAGTATGTACTGATTACATGACAAAATGGGCGGAAGCCAAAGCACTAGTTCGGGCAACTAAACAAACAGTGGTAAACTTCTATTTTGAAGGAATTTTTGTAAGGTATGGAGTACCAAGGGAGATAGTAACAGATCAAGGTACTCAGTTTACTTCAAAGTTAGTTAAGGACATCATAGAAAAATATCAAATCAAGCACAGAAGAAGTACACCTTACCATCTACAGGCCAATGGCCAGGTGGAATCCACAAATAAAACATTGGAAGGAATTATCACTAAGACCGTAGCAATGAACATAAAGAATTGGGAAGAGAAGCTCAAAGATGCACTCTGGGCTTATAGAATCACGTGGCAGAATACTACAGGATTTACACCATATCAGTTGATGTATAGCAAAGAGGTAATGCTTCCTATTGAGTTTCAAATACATACTTATAAGATGGCTGCAGATTTAGGAATTGATCTTAATGAAGAACAACAAGAAAGAATTCAACAGTTGAACCAGCTGGATGAAATGAGGTAGCAAGCAAAGGAGACAAAACTCCTAATGCAGAAACAAAGGAAGCAGTGGCATGATGCACATATCAAAAAGAAACAGTTCAAAGAAGGAGACTGGGTTTTACTCTTTGACTCTAAATTCAGAGATCATAAAGCCAAATTTACCACACATTGGATGGGCCCATATGAAATAGTTCAAGTTTATGAGAATGGGTCAGTCAAGCTTATTACCATTGATGGAGAAGGTCACCCCTTTCTTGTCAATGGCCATAGGTTGAAACTCTATCATAAGCCCATCACCAAAGAGGATTTCCTTCAAACTGTATCTCAGCAAAGGGAGGTTGAGATATTGCAGCCTTCAGCTGTAGTATCTCTACCTTAGTTCATTTCATTTCAATTTAAAAAAATAAATAAATAAATAATGGTTTAGATGTGAAAACCAGACTTTGGCACACTCTAACCCAGAATTCTTACTTGAAAACCAATTCTTTGGCTGGTAAGAATTCCTTGTTCTTTTTGTTTACTGTTCGGTTCATCGTTTCAATAATGACTTGAGGACAAGTCAAAGCTTTAGTGGGGGAGAAGCATCAGCATTTTTGTTTTCCTTATCTCATCTCCTCATTGTAAATTCTCAAAGAGTTTGTTTCAGCACTTCAGTATTTCAATAAAAAAGTTGTTTTTGTCTTTGTTCTAATCAAAGTAGGGACCTGTTTAAGCAATATGCAGTGGGACCTGTTCAGAAGACTATGTTACCAGCACCGACATTAGAGGGACCTGTTCAACAAACATCAAAGGGACCTGTTAAAGACTGCTATCTCAAGCTACTTCAGCAAAGCTTCAACAAAGTTTCAACAGAGTTCAAAGGTTTCTTATCACCGAGGCTCCATCAACACCAAAGATTAAGGAAGCTACACACATATAGTTCTTTTCCAGATTTCAAAGAAGCTGCACAAACATTCTCCAGATCTCAGAGGGACCTGTTGTATCCAAATTCATCTCAGAGGGACCTGTTATGGACAGCAAGGATTAGTCATATCTGAACAAGAAAGATCAGTCCTACCTATGCATGCCAACTCAACTCTTGATCAACCAATAAAGTGTAATGTATTGTTGTAATTTTTATTTTTAACATTTAAATTCTTGGATTATTTTAATGTTAAATGTGATGACTATGACTGCTTATGATCAATTTCAAAAACACCCCTATACCCATCACCCTTGTCACATTCCTAATTCCTATCATTTCCCAACACTCTAGCCTATCCCCATACTCCTCCTACGATTTTTAAATCTTCTATTACACCACCCTCCAAGCCTTGTTATTAACTACTCATTCTTGCATCGGCCATCAAACCTTACTATCGGACCAACATTTTCCTAATCAGCCAAGTACCAATGAGCAAGGGACAAGTGGTGAACCATTGGAGAGCCAAGTGTTAAACGATTTCATTCATTGTTTTTGAATCGGCCAAGTTATAACATGATCGTTCAACCCAAGTCGACTCATGCAAACAACTATCCGTTATCATACTCCAGCACTCCATACTTGCTTACGGCGTTCTCATGATGGTTCTTATACAACCCAATACAACTACTCCTCTGTCTTTGTAATATGAATACGCTCTGTTATTATCATTATAGTGAATTGGGTCAAGTTAGTTGATAAAGTTCCATTTCATTATCAGTTTGTAAAAAGGGCGTTCCATACTAGTAATTCAAACACTGTGATTTCAAAAAAAGGTCGAGAACAGCAAGTGCTATGAAGGGAGAGCATAGTAATTGGGCTCACGAGTTTCCACCTCCGCCATAATTCAAGGACATTCATCCGATCGCCACCTAAGCCATTGAAGAAGCTGACCTCGAGAACAGAGGGCACTACTAGGTCGGTTGAGTGGAGCGAAAAAAAACAGAGGTAACAAATCAAGAGACCCTTGTTGAATTATTAAGCATAAACGAAGAGGGTTAGAACAGGGGTTTCTTTGTCAAAATGACTAATAGAGTAGAGCCTAATGCATTTGATAATTCCTAGTATCATGATGACTGTATTACAATTTTAAGGGAAAAGCAATGGCTAACCTTCTTGGAGAAGTTTAATGGGAGCAATGAAGAAGTAACTAAGCAATTTGCCTTTACATTTAATGGAGAGAAAGCATTGATAGGCAACTTCTCTTTTAGGATTTCAGAAGACACCATAGCACAATCCTTGGGGATCAGCCCAGAAGGAGAAAAATATTTCAAAACAAAACAATTCAAGGAAAAATCATGGACCCAATTCATGTCTAGGTCGAGGGTTTCATCTGTTAACTGAACAAAGGGTGTCCCTAAGAGCTGGTTGATGCATCCATGGGATGAAATGGTGTATATTATTCAGAAATTTGTTACGTGTGAGGGTCGTTACACCATAGTCTATTTATACCACATCAAACTCCTATTGCATTTGAAAGGGCAATGCACCATTAGTTTACCCTATTTCCTCTTGCAGAGCTTGACTAAGATGTCAAAAACTATTCAAAATAAAAAGGGTAATGAGGACAAAAGCTTGTATTATTTTGGGTTAATTAAAATTCTAATTGAATTTGAAGTGCAGAGAAGGCGAAAAACATGGAAGGAATTTCTGGTTGCCAATCAAATCAAAGATGGAGAGAATGAACAAGAACAGCAAGAGCACTCAGGATTTATGCTTGACATTGATGAAGAAACCCCTGTGCGCAAGTCAAGTAATGTCCCTCCACCCAGCAGTAGTGTAAGGACGAGAAAGATGAGGCAAGAAGCTGCCCAGAAAATTGAGCAAGACAAAATTTTCACTACATATACAAGAAGATCCAGGAGAGTACAAAAGACCCAGCCACAAGAAGATCAACCAAAGTCAAATGCACATGCACCGATGGACATCGAGAGCAGTGCTCATTCACAGCCTGGACCGGAAGACGAAATGGAAGTTGAGAGCAACAACAGGAAAGGAAAAGAGTCACCACCTACAATCAAGAAACAAAGGAGGTTAGAAAAACAAATTGAAAAGTTAAAAGAAGAACTGATGGAGGCCAACATGCTGGAGAAAGTCATCAAGAGGGAGAACGAAATGTTGAGAACTCAGAGTAAGAAAACCCAGCAGAAAAATGAGAAGCTTAAGGAGCAAATCAAAGAGCTCAAGGCTGAACAAACTGACATTTTCAAGTGGGCAACCAAATGGTATACTCAAAAGAAAGCCCTCAAGGAGAAATACAAGAATTTGAAACATGAGCTCCACCTTCGGAAGGATGCCCAAGCTCATAAGAACATAGATGCATTGTTATAAGCAACAGAGGTACAGGCAAGAATAGAGTATAGAGGCAGCACATCAGGATTAGCATGAGGACATGCTAAATCATTGAGCTTGGGGGAGATGTTGGTACCATTTCATTGCCATCCTTTTCTTCTAGAAACACCATCATTTGTCTATCTTTTTCTTCCATAAACCCCTAATATCCATCGAAATTGATTAATTAATAGCATTATAGTTGTTAGTTTACATTAAAGTTAATTTGTGAATTTTTATGTTAAAAATTAGGAATTTTCAACAAAAAGATTACAGGATGTCATGACTTCATGTAAATGGTTTATAATGTGACACGTGGCATGACAGGCAAGTCAAAGCAATGGATAGGAATGAGATCTGGAATGTACATGCATGGTGAAAAATCGATTCAACAGCAAATCAAAAGCTCCTGGTTATGCGGTCAATGCTGGTCAAACCCAACCTTTTTGGTCACAAAGGCAACAAAAAGCCATGGTTTCCCAAACTGATTTCGTTTTGCTTTTGGAAATCGATTTATATTAGAAAGGACCAAAAATAATTCTTTTGTAAAAGCAGAAACATCTGCTTAATGAATGTACATTCGATTTAGATAGGAGACAAGCAGATAAAGGCTGCGTATTGTTTTGTTTCAAGGACCATTACGATTATTATCTCTGTGTATTGTTCCAGAACAGAACCCTTGTATGTGATTTCAATCTTCATAACTTAATTACAGTCACCGTTTTACTCCAACAGTGTTTATGTGTTAATACTCTCGTTGCTTGAGGTTACTTCAGTGTGCCATTGAAGCGTGGACGGGCCCTACGTGGATTGGTATACTGTTAATTTCATTTCAATAGCGTTTTTGAATTTGAGTAGTGTGCATAGTGTTTAGTGTTATTTCCATGTCTTTGATTTTATCGATTTGATTAGAAATTCTTGCAAATGGTATTTATGGTGATAGCTCGAAGATTTGATTGTTAGATCATTGAACCATATCTTGTAAAAGATTTGATCCATCATTAGATTTTAAAGCATCTCCGTAGACTCTGTTTTCATGCATTTAAAATTTAGTGTGCTTTTGATTTTTCATGAATGCTTAAGTGTTGCTAGAAAGAGCTTTTGTGCATAACATCCTTGTAAGAGGATTGAAAACTCTGTCTAGCAATACGCTGTATCTTTAGGACAATTAGATAAATTAGGTGAACTGAGTGTTAAGGTGAGAGGAAACATATTTTAACCTCCTGTAAAGGAGTGTTGTAGCCTGTCACAGTAGACACTTAGTTAGGAATCCTTTTATCTCTATAGACTTTAGACATGTGCCTCTAAGTTTACCTACCTCGGTTGATAATAAATCTAGTCTAATCTAACACCCTAGATTGGCCATTACAAGTCCTAACTTGGTGGATAAGTGTGGTTTGAGTAAGGAAATGCAAGTAGAGTCTTGCTTAGTGTAGTTTGCTACAGGTACGAAGAAGTGAGTTCATCATTGGGTAGCAGCTTGTGCATTTGATTTGAATGGTATGTCTACTGCAGCACATTTGAATGTATTATTGTTGGGATCACATAGTATGTTGTTGGGCACGAATTGGTTGTATCTTCATAGAACCAAGGTGGATTGTTATGAAAAATCTATTGAGTGTGTTGATGGCAATGGAGAACCAAGGGTCTTACAGGGAAAGGAGAAAGTCACATCAATTAGGATGGTGACAACTATGCAAGCAAAGCGTAGCTGCAGGAAAGGGTGCAACCTATTCGCAATGCACATTTTAGTGATAAGGGTAAGGAAGTTTAAGATGTATATTTGAGCAGGTACCCAGTTTCATAGCAGTTCAAGGATGTATTTCCTAAGGACATTTCAAAGTTGCCACCTTACAGGGAGGTAGACTTTTCTATTGAGTTAGTGCCAGGGGCAGCTCCAGCATCAAAAGTACCTTACTGGATGAGCAGATCTGAGTTGGTGGAGTTGAAGCTACAATTGAAGGAAAGTTTGGACAAGGGGTAAATTAGGCCAAGTGTATCACCATGGGGTGCACTAGTATTATTTGTGAAGAAGAAAGATGGTACTATCAATTATGCATTGACTACAGGTAGTTGAATAAAGTGACCATCAAGAACAAGTATTCATTGTCGAGTATTGATGACTTATTCGATCTGTTGAAGGGAGCAGCAGTGTTCTCGAAAATTGGTCTGAGATCCAAATATCATTCGGTACATATCAAAGAGGAGAAAATTTACGAGACGGCCTTTCAAACTAGGTATGGCCATTATGAGTTTATTGTAGTTCCATTTGGCTTAACTAATTCTCCAGCTACATTTATGTGCTTGATGAATAGTGTATTGCATCCGTATTTGGATAGTTTTGTTATTGTGTTCATTAATGACATATTGGTATATCCTAAAAATGAGGAAGAGCATGTTGAGCGTTTAGCAGCAGTGCTAAGGTTGTTGAGAGAGGATCAATTGTGTGATAAGCTCCACAAGTGTAGTTTATTTCAAACTGAGGTACATTACTTAAAACATGTTGTCTCCAAGGAGGGCATTGCAGTAGATCCAGAAAAGATAAGGGCCATCATGGAGTGGGTAGCTCCTAAGAATGTAGATGAGTTGAGATCTTTTATGGGGATGGTAGGTTATTATAGGAGTTTCATCAGAAACTTCTCACAAATTTCTTATCCTATTACATCATTGCAGAGGAAAGGTAAGAAGTTTGAATGGACAGAGGAGTGCGAGGCTAGTTTTGAGTAGCTCAAGAAGTTGTTGACGCATGCACTAGCGTTAAAGATTGCAAATCTAAACAGAGTTTGTAGTATGCACAGATACTTGCAAGAAAGCACTTGGTGGATTCCTTATGCAGGATGGACAACTGGTATGCTATTAGTCGGGGAAACTGAATGAGCACGAGCAAAACTACCCGATGCATGATCTTGAGTTAGCAACAACCATACATGCATTGAAGATGTGGAGACATTATCTTCTTAGCAGGAGTTTTGTACTGATGAGTGATCATATTGGGTTGAGGCATTTGTTTGACCAACTGAATCTAAATGTCAGGAAGGCTAAATGGTTGGCCATGATCAGTGAGTTTGATTTTGATATTAGGTACATCAAAGGAAAAGAGAACAAGGTGGCAGATGCTCTTAGCAGGTGGATACAGGTAAATCACTTAGCAACTATGAAATCCTATGGGACAAACTTATAGGATAGGATCTTGTAGGCAGGTCAGCAGAATGTTAGATATATGGACATTATGCACAGGTTGCAGCTGAGTACTAGTATAGGTACAAGTTATATTACAAGTGATAGTGCAGGTGCACAAGATGTGGAATATTGTCTTACAGTGGATGGATTGGCAAATTCAAAGACAGGATATATGTTCCAGATAGTAGTGAGCTCAAGAAGGTGACCTTGAGAGAGTTTCATGTGAAACCATACTCGAGTCACCCAGGTTATCAGAAGACACTAACAACAGCGAAAATATTTTATTATTGGTTGAATCTGAAGAGGTATGTAGCAGATTTTGTGGCTATATGTTTTGAATGTCAACGTGTGAAGGCAGAGTGTAAACATCCAAGTGCACTGCTACATCTGATTGCAATTCCAAAGTGGAAATGGGAGGTCATTTCCATGGACTTCATCACATGGTTTCCAAGGACAGTGAGACAACAGGATTCCATCATGGTTGTTATGGACAAGTTGAAAAAGGTTGCACGCTTCCCATTTTTAACTAGCAATGTAGCACAAGTATTCATCAGAGATGTGGTTAGACTGCATGGTGTTCCAAAGAAGATCAATGTGTTAGACATGGATGTGAAGTTTACTTCCAAGTTTTCAAAGGAGTTATTTGTAGGTTTAGGCATAGAGTTGGCCTTCAGTACAATTTATCATCCGCGGACAAATGGATAGACAGAGAGGTTCAACAAGATATTGAAAAACATGTTGAGGATGTATGTGATGCATCAACAACGAAAGTGGAATGAGTATCTTCCGTTAGTAGAGTTTTCTTATAATAATGGGTATCAGGAATCTTTAAGGATGAGTCTGTTTGAGGCATTGTATGGGAGGAGTTGCAATACTCCTATCAGTTGGAGTGATCCAGTGAACAGAGTGTTGATTGAGCTAAACATGTTGGCAGACATGGAACAGAAAATGCAGGTAATCAAGAAAAATCTAAAGGCAGCACAACATAGGCAGAAAATCTATGCAGATTAGAATAGGTTGTTCAAGGATTTCCAGGTTGAGGAACATGTGTACATGCACATCGAACCGAATAAGAGCTCCTTACAGATTGGATCATGTGCCAAGCTGGCACCACAATTTTGTGAACCCTTCAGTATTGTTGAGAGGATTGGGCCAATAGCCTATCGGCTTGCACTGCCTCCGATAGTGAAAGTCCATGATGTTTTCCATGTATCATTGCTTAAGAAGTATGTTAAGGATTTTGATCATGTGATTGACTGGTCTGTATTGTAGGTGGAACCAAATGGAGAATTCCAGGCAGAGCTTCAGTATATATTGCAGAAAAAGGTGTTCATGCTCAGGAACCAAGCAATCGAGCAAGTTAAGGTGCAATGGAATCACTTTGGGCTTGATGAAGCTACATGGGAGATGGCAGATTAGATGTGGGCTATATATCCTTCCTTGTTTTCAGATTGAGGCAAAGCAGTTTTGGCATGGTGTTTTGGTATATGTCTTGGTATATGCTTTGGTATATGTTTTGGTGATTATGGTTTATGTACATATGTATAGGGATGTAAATACCGCCATGAGATATGTTATAAAGCTCCAATAAGTGGTATGGGTGTCATGTCATTATAATGTTATGTTGTTATGTTTTCATGTTGGTTTTCTTCTTAGTAGATTGATCATTATAAATATTGCATTGAGCTACATTATAAAGTTCTATCAACAATATGTTTTGCTTACAACATCTTTGTGGTTATAGGTGTTGTCGAAAACCGAGGACGGTGTTCCCCCAAAGGGTAGGGTTCTGTAACAGCCTTGGTGAAAACTTTATGTAATAAAAGTTAATAAAGGCAAAATAATAACCACGGTTGATGGGCCACTTAACCCAAGCTTAATGTTGGGCAAAATCCTAGTGATGGGGATCACTTGTGATTGTTTATGGCTAAGGAAATTGGCAATGGCAATGGCTAAGGCTTTGGAAAGGAAAAAAGGAATTTTTGGCACATTTATTTATGAAAATAATGGAAATTAGTAGAAAAGGGAGGTGAAAGGTCACAAGTTGCATGTAAGGAGGAAAATGAAAGAAAATAATGGAAAATTGAGAAAATAGAGGCCTCATTCATAAAAAAGCTCCTGAGGATCAGTTGGTAACCTTTTGTCAGTTCAGTTTTGGAGCTCTCTCATTATTCTCTCTCTCTCATACTCTTGGATACTCAGAGTTTTCTTGGACCACTCTTGGAGGGTGTGGTATACTTGGATTTTTGAATCAAGAAGGAAAAGGAAGAGCTGGAAAGCACAAAAGGACATTGGGATCAACAACTACAATAGATTTGCTTGTAAGAACCGAGTTGCATGTATGTTTTCCTCACTAGTTTTGGCATGCATGGCATATGCATGTGGATTTTTGGTCATGATTTGTCACTAGCATGGAGGATTTCCTGGATTGACATTGGATTGCCTAGCCTTTCCATTTCCTGGATAGCCATGGAGATTTTGGGTTTATTTCCTTGTTTAGCTTGGGTTCCATTATTAGTTCCTGGAATCCCTCGATGGACAAACGCTCTGGAAGTCCTGTAATGACTTGGGTTGAGTTACTAGTCTTGGAAGCCTTGGTTGGACAAACGCTCTAGAAACCTTGTAACAACTTGGGTTGAGTTACTAGTCCCGGAAACCTTAGTTGGACAAACGCTCTAAAAGCCCTTTAACAAATTGGGTTGAATTACTAGTCATAGAAGCCTTGGTTGGACAAACACTCTGGAAGCCCTTGGTGGGTTGAATTACTAGTTTTGGAAGCCGTGCTTGGAACAAACACTCTGGAAGCCCTGGAAGGCTTGGATAGAGACCAATTTGATGATGGTTTTTTGATGTCCGACTATGAGGTGGAATCATTGTTGATGGGTTGAGGTGGATGGCCTTTGGAAGCCCTAGATGGTTTTTTATTGATGTATTCTCCGAGATCCCATATTCATGCTTGGAATATGGCACAGGGGTGAATGGCTGAAAAGAGATTTGGCTCAGCCATTCTACATTCGGATGGAACGTGGAAGTCCCATCCCAGGTTTGGATTTTGCATCATCAATATAAGGTTATTCCTCCTTGTATTTCTATGATTATTATATTGGTTTATATGTGGATCATATGTTTGTAATTTCATTGGTATTTATGTTGCTATTGTGTTGGTTATATATGTGTTTTATGACAGTGGTTATGTATGGCTCTCATCATGTTTTTACTTGTAAATGAGTGATCAATGTATCTGTGACCTAATGGATGAAATGACAGTTGATGTGTTGAGGCATCAATGTTTCTTAGCGATTCTCAGCTAAGTATGAGACCCCTATGCTCAGTGATGTTATTTACACTTGTAAATTACATATTTGTGATATGTTTGACGAAATGTCTGTCATGGCTAGTAGGGGTCCAGTCAATGTCTTATTCAAATAATTGCATTAGTACTATTGTTTTTGTGTTATCTTACTATTCTGAAGGTATCATGCAATTCTTGGTAGTGATATGGGCTCTAGGCCCGCAAATGTGGCTTAATTCCCGGGGACCTTGGCACATAACTAACAAAAAGAGTCCCTAGACACTAGCTTGCAGGCCTGTGAGATCATCCATAGGTCCCTGGATGCTAGCATGCCTATACCATGAGAATGTCTAAAGGTCAAGTTGTCCAAAAGTTCAGTGGGACCCAGGGGTTGGCTGCCTGAAAGGTTGGATTGGTTCCTAAGGGTTCTAATGCTGGTGTTAAATGTATGTATGGTGTGTTTCCATCGGGTCCACTTCCTTAACGTGACTTAGGAGGTTGAATCATATCATAGTGGCCTCTTGTCGCATGTTTACCCCGACTAGTCAGTTGCTTGGGTAAATGTGGGAGTAGGGTGTTACATTTATGGTGCATCGATACCCACAACATGTGAACTCGAACGACGAGATTAGGACGTTTGTAGAGTTGGATGAATTAAAATTATTTGCATGAATGTTTTGATTCTATCCAAGACCATTTTTCTGTTAAGATTATTTGCAATAAACAAATTGGACAATTAGAAGGTTATGGTTTCTTGGATTTTTCAAGCGATGCAACAACCCATATGGTTCTCCTAAATTACATTGGGCTACAAATGTCCATGGCTCAGCAATTTTGTAGGCTAAATTGGGCAAGGTATAACAATGGAGAAATTGGGCCTCCCAAAGATTTTATGATATTTGTGGGAAATTTGGCATTTGATAACACAAACAACTTGTTGCAAGAGACCTTTATAGCTATATACCCATTTGTAAAAGGAGCAAAGGTTATTACCGATAAGACTATAGGTCTTTCAAAAGGATATGGATTTGTAACATTTGAGGATGAGAATGAGCAAGCTCGTGCTATGATAGAGATGGATGGAAGGCTTTGTTCCTCCAGACCTATGCGAATAGGCCCTGCCATATCCAAATAATTGTAGCATGCATGGTCTCATCAAATCCAACAACAAGATCCAAATAAATGGAATGAGGCTTATGATGGTGATGTAAAATGATAGGGTGCTTGTTATTGTTATGTCACACAACCTCGGGATCCAAATATGTATGGTTGTGGCACACCAAATGCAAATAATTAGCAACAATAAATTAGTCTGAAGAATGAAAAAGTTGAAAGGATTCAAATTCTTTGAATGATGCATGAGGATTTGATTAAAATTTTTGAAAGGATTGGAACTTTTTTTTGTAATGCATGAAATCTAATTCATACAACAGTGAATTAGTCTGAAGTGTGAAAAAATTGAAAGGATTCAAATCATCTGTATGATGCATGAGGATTTCATTTAAAATTTTGAAGGATTTGAACTTATTTGTATGATGCATGTGGATCTGATTCATCTTAGACAGGCTTCATTGGTATCCTCTGCCTCAAAGGCTCATTAAGTTTGAACCCCCTTCTCTTGTAAATCTTAACATGATGAAAAGGGTTTGACCTTCCAGACCTGGTTCATTTCATACTATTCACAAGGTGCCACTTAGGGACAATCCATATGACAAGGCCAAGCATATGCAATAAGGATTATGGAATTTTTTGGTAGTTTTTTTGTTTGTTTTTGCAATGAATTTTGTTAGATATTGATTGACTAGAAATGGCTACGATTTGGGTTAGTTGAGTAGAGTAGTGTGGGACCATATTGGTGTTTATTTAGATAATATTGCTTAGGAGAAAGAGAAATGGTATGTTTTAGATGCAGTGTCATGGATATTGTGAGGGATTGGACTTCAGTGGGAGAGCATAACATGTTTGACTATGAAAATTTTAATGGTGTGTCAATGATTAGAATTGGGCAATGTAGGAATTCTCTTCAGAATTTGTATATGGTTAACCTTCTCTTGTTTTGAGTCAATTAACCTTGTTGGCCAATGCATTTGAAATGTGGCTTATAGATTAAGAGTTGCTTTATTCAATTATTAAGTGGTTGGGCAAAATGGCTTTAATTCTTTTTCATCATATGGAAGTTACAATTTTAGCAATTTTAGAGAGTTGACATTATTGGGTATTAAGAACCTTTCAAAGTCTAAGAGAGACCTAATAAAATAATATTATATTACTTTGAAAACAAAACTAACTCCTTAATTAAAAAATAGTATTATAATTAATTAAAATATATAACATCACATGATATTCTAATTAATTAAAATATATAACATTACATGATGTAAACACTAAATCAAAATTAGAAAACAACATTTTCCTGCAGTCGTTGCCCGCTCATGAATCAACAAAACAATTTGTATTTTCTCTTCATGATCCTGATTATCCTTTCTCTGCTTTTTATTTGTTGGTTGTTGCAAGTTTGTCATAATGATCTGCATCTGATGCCAACTGATTAGTTTTTAGTTAGCGCAATCAAGCGAAAGGTTGTGGTTGTTCTTTGAGCTGTAGTTTTCATCTTTTGTTTTTGGAATTTAATAGAAAAATCAGATGTTTTGGGTGTTCAAAAATTTTTATTTTCTGCAGCATGTGTTTGAAGTACTCCTAGCAGAAGTTTTTTACTGTTTAACAAGGTTTAATTCAAACCTTAAAAAAACTATGTATAAAATGAAGAAATGGAAATTTAGATGTTTTTCTGCTGACATTGATAACTTCATAGCTGAATTTTTATGTTGATGGCTAACAGTTGAAATTTCCGCTGTGAATATGCGTGGAAGGCAAGGCGGATTCTATTCCTCGGCCTTCAGGATGATGCGCCTTTGCAAACCCTCATTCCAGATAGACCATGCATTGAAATGCGACCCATTTTATCTCATGCTTGGTGAAGATTTCTCCGACGATGACCAACAATCACTTATAGCCCTTTCATCACTTCTTGCAGAAGATGTTCAATCCAAAGAGAAGGAGACCTACAGGAGGACATTGAAACTGAAGAGCCCCCACGAAGCAATGGGCCTCTCCTTCCTGTTGGTATTCCCACAGCAATTTGGTGCAATATATTTGGGCCAAACATTCTGCATCTATGTTAATGTTGGAAATCACTCTAAGTACGAAGCCAGAGACGTAGTAATTAAGCAAGAAACACTTCAAAGTCACCAATAAAAGCCATAAAAGCATGGCATTCTATCGTTTTGTTGGGAATGGGAAGAAGAATGTTTAACCTGCCCTATTGATGATGATTCTGAAGTCGGAAATCACAATAATTTGGATCGTAATGTAGTGAATTCTGATGGAGCTTCCCATGCGGAAACCCACAGCAAAATGAGTCCCCCTTACTTTCAGTCCTGGTTGATGGATAGATACCCGAAACAGGGACTGTTCTTGTACAATAACCATACCCATGCAAGTCAAAATGATGAGGCAGATAGTAAGCTAGAAAAGGAAATTGGATTTGGCGGAGGATGTGATTCAGACTTCTCAGTCCGGGCACAATCTTGGTTGCAATTGTAGGCCAGACATTTGTCTTACATTGATTCATTCTTCTACATTCTTTGTTCAACTGCTGTACACTGAACTTTCAAGTTTCGTCCTTGTAATTCTATAACTGCCTATGTTCATGAATTACATTGAGCTCAACCACGGCCTGTAACAGTGTCTAATGCATTTCATACTATCAGAAGCTTCATTTTTGTATTCATTTTTCTCTGGGTAAGCCTACCTTGCCAGGTCAATAAAGCGATTTGATTCAGACACCCGTTATTCTTCCTGCAGTCTAGAGCTCTCTGAAACTTCACCTGATTCATTCAGGACCCCAGCAGAGCTTTTGGGATTTTACTGATTCGTTCCTTTCGTTTGTTGTGTTGCTGACGCTGAATGTTCCTATACGTTCTAATAGATTTTGGGCCGCTCTCTCTACTCTGGTTGTTGAGAGTGTGCTATTCCATTAGTTTATATTGACCATTGTCAGTGCAATAAGTTAATTTCAGAGGACTCAAATATGCCCGTTTAGAGTCTCAGTTGATTTGTGTAAATGTTTTGACTTTCTCAACATTATATGACTATGATTCTTTGGATGTCAGTAATCTTTTCAGCAGTTCCTTTGAACAGAGTATATCAATTTCTGCTTTATGACTCTTGAAGTTGCAGTCCACATGCTTATAGTTCTCTTCAAGCAGAGATATTTCAGAATAAGATGTGTTGTACTCTTGTATCTTTTGGCTTGGTCTCATTAGCTCATGGGATAAATGGTTTTCATGTCTATTTTATTTTAAGCTAGATGACTAGTTGCAGAGGATATACTGATTAGATTGGTTGGATTTCAACTCAAAGTTCACAGCTTATCAGTCAATCAATGTCGGAGCATTAACTTATTATTAATGTCACAGAGCTTGTTTATGCTTGATGCACTCAGTAATGATTTGGCAAAGATGTGAACCTTTTATATTTCTTTATTATCAGTAGATGAAGATGGTAAATTTGCAGCAGTGAAGACTAATATTTCAAAATGATTGATGCAGTTAGAATACTGTTGTTAAGTTACATCTTTAATGTGTTTCTAGGCTGTGTTTCGCATTTATATTCTCAGATGTTGCATATAACATGGCATTAGCAAGTGTAATTGAAGATCAGCCTCTCTTTGTAATTTAACACTACCTTCTACCCTTGGCTCATCGCATTCATTACTACTGCACTTTGGCTGATCTCATTCTATAATGCTGAGATAATAAGGTGCTTTTAATATTTTTATTTTGAATTGGTGAAACTCAGGGCTGAAATGTAAATGTGTGCTTGTTAAGCAACTATGCTCTCCTCGAGGATTTAAGAGTTGTCAGTTTCACATCATGACAATAGCTTCCTGTAGTCAGAACATGCCATGAATGCAAGTGAATTAGTATAAAGGGGAATTTCATGATTTAGATATATTAGTACATACTTGAAATATTTCTGTTTAGCTTGCATGTTTAAGTGCTGTACAAGGAGCCCAAGACCGATCAAAGTAGTGTAACCTTGATAAACATAAGCTTTATGGAACCTTAAGATATAATGAGATAATTTGCACACAGAAATGTTCTCCTATCTTTATCAAATTAAGTCCCAAATAAATCCTACATGGTAATAACCTTCACGATTTTCTTTTTCTGTTGGCATCAATTATATCCTGCGCGGACTTTTTAGTGCTCTTATTCAGCCTTCTACAATCATTTAACCCCCTCAAATGCTCCAAAGATGCCAAAGTCTCAACACCTGGCATCTCTTTTATGTTTTTACAGCCGCTGATATCCAACAGTCGAAGTTTTTCAAGACCAGAAAGCCCTGTTATTTCCTTCAATGCAGCACAATTCTGCAACTCCAGAGATCTTAATGTTGTTGGCAATTCTCCAACCTCCACCAGTTCATTACAAAAGCTGACGTTGAGGCGTTGAAGGTTGGGGCAAAAACATTCAGGAAATATTAATTTTTTTATTCTCGTCCCATGCAGGTCCAAGTCTTTGAGTCGAAGCATGTACATGCACTTGTCAATAGAAGAATCCAGCATTCTGTGTCCTCTAGGATCTGTCAATTCAGTGTCAAAAGGCATTTCACTTAGCGGACAATATCCTGCACTCAAATTTTCAAGATTGTTCAACTCCTTGACACCTTCTGGCAAATGATCTATTCCTGCATTAGCTATGTTCAGCGATCTCAACTGTTTCAACTCTGCAACCGACTCCGGCAAACTTTTCAAATTGTCACAAAAATTAAGTGCCAATTCCTGTAGGTTCGTTAGGTTACCCAGCGAAGGTGGCAGCACCTTCAACCCAGTGTATTGCAATTTTAGGATTTTCAGAGACAGCTGATGTGTGACTTGGGGAGGCAATACCTCCATGTTTCCACAATGTGAAAGGTCTAGGCTTTCAAGAGTGCTGATATCTCCCAGTGTTTCGCTTGATATTGTCAAGTTAGTGCAGCCTGACAAAGAGAGATTTTTAAGTACAAGTAAATTCCCGAAGGAGTCTGGGAGCATTTGCAGCATTTTACACTCATTCAAGATAATATGTCGAAGATCTGTTAGGTTTCCGAAGGAAGGCAGCAGTTGCAAATCCGTGCAGCCAGACAAGTCAATATACTGCAGGTTTGCTAAGTTTGCCAAAGGATCTGGCAACTGCGTCATTCTTGTCGAGAACCTCAAGTGTTTTAAAGAGTGGAGGTGAAATAATTCTTGTGGCAATGTTTCAATAGGGAATCTCAATTCAATCTTTTCCAGGTGTTTCAACTGCCCAATAGACTTTGGTATCTGTAAAAGGTCTGCATCGATGTGCAACTCCCTCAAATTTTGAGGTGCCTGCAATGCACTCTTAAATGTGGTTAGTTTGAAACAATGACCAGCCTATACCGAGTCATTACCAGCAGAAGAAAAATAAATAAATAAAAACGAACTCTTTTTAGAAAAGAATTTATAAGTACCTCATTTTCCCCCTGCCACAATGTTTCCAATTTTTCTCCGGCCAGTTCTAAAACTATTAGATTCTTCATAGGAATCGAGGAAGACATGAAGCGGTACGGATATCTATCCCAGCGGAGCCATAGAAGATTCGACTGTTTCAGCAGGTTGGATATGCTTCCCAAACAATCACCTTCAGCCCTCAGCAGTTGCAACCCGTTCATACCAACAAAACGAGACTCAAGCTCCACAGAGTTCTCTAAAGGCTTGTCAGAGCTTTGTTGAACCAAATTAATTCCACGCACCCCAGTCGTCGTCTAAAAGCAGTTAAAAACAATAATGAGTACATATTTACAGAGTTTGAGAATTTTCAACTTAACAAAAAGAGAAAAATCGATAACATAAATTTCAGGAAATAATGTTCAGCTTCAAA
>APFE030212951.1:188464-211791 GCA_000404065.3 Pinus taeda | reverse complement strand
GGCTTGGTTATATTGTGACCCCTTAGACTCCTATATATAGAAAGGAGGTTTTTTCATTTGAATCATCCAAGAATAGTTTGTCTGTGTAATGTAAAGGAGGTTTCCCCCTCGAAGAGGCTGAATTCTAAGCCATTTAATTATCTTTTCTATCTTCTTGTGAGCTGGTTTCATAACAGATGATCCCACTCCGGTATTCATGCGCTCGAGTCTTTTTAATTAATATTTAACCATAATTTTCTTAATTTACTTTATTATTTTGATGATTGTTAATCTAGATTTAACTCAATTTATGTGAATCGCGGGTCTTTTTATTATCGATTATCTATTGGCATTCCAAATTTGACATTAAATCACATGAGTTGGAGCTTTACTAGTGCATTTAAGGTATGTTATACAAATCAAGTTATAATTTTACTAACTTTTTCATCTCACTTGTTCAAATGAGTCTTCTACCTTCATTATCTTCTCTTGTTTGATATAGCTATTACTTCTTTCTACATTGATATTTCTATTCGTCCTTCTTGTAAACTTGCATTTGGGAAACAATCTCAAAATGAGAGAAGCTGTTTTTTTCAATAATATTGTTGTTTTTATTCTTGGCATGACAGATTGAGTTTTTTTATCTAGTACATCTTCTTGAACAAGTGTTTTAGGTTCAAGCCTAAGTAGTCTAGTTACAAATAGTTACATGTTCGTGAATCATTATGATGTTATTCCTTCTTCACACAAGCTAGGTTTTCCTTATTTTAGTGGAAACATTGATTTATGACTATCTTTAGGGTTTTATCCACAAACCCTATGGATTTCCGATCAATGCTTCCAGACTACTAGGGCTTTACAAACCCTAGACTTCCAATTTTTATCTAACCTTTGTCATGTGCAAGTTTTATTTCCAAAATCCAAATGCCCAAAACCATAAAATCGATATATGATCAAATAAATCAAGGGCGTACTAGGGTTAATATTCACATATAGCTTTTGTACAACAACATATCTCAACCAGCAGCATATGTAGAAAGTTTTTCAAGGTTCATGCCATCAATGCAACATCATGCTTATGAACACATTCTGAAATGCAATGAAGCATTTTGAAAAGAAACGTAAGTACCCAAAACTTCAATACAATCTGTAATGCTCCAGTTTACCAAATTAATTGGGCATGGATATGAGAATTCTTCATATTTCATCCTTGATATTCTTTATTACCTTTCTTATGTAGTCAACAATGATACATTTTGAGAAAGAGGTTTCCTTCAATCCTTATCAAGCGTTGGATTGACTACAACTCTAGAAACTTCAAAGAATCATATGGTATCGCATCATATCTAAACCAACATAATTATGATTGGTAAAAAGCAAGGCATATTTTGATAAAAAACCTTTCTCAAGTATTTTCATAGTATTACAATATTTGGTTTAATATTCTAGAGACTTTAGATCTTTGATTCTTCAATACATATGCAAAGAATATCCTTATTGAAATATGGCCTACATGTTATGGTGTCTTCATGTGTGAGAAGTAGTAATGTTAAACCATTTTCTTACGATACGTGATTATTTCAGTACATACTCATCATGTCGTCAAAATTGTCACATGTTCTACTGTAAATGGGATACATCATCCAAACCATAAAAATGTGCTATGTGGTTCCATGCTTCTATATATGTGATAAGGTTTTCTTCAAGGAATCTTTCATCTATTTCTTTATTTAAAATCAAATAATCCTTGTCATGTATGGTTTTTGAACTTCATATGAACAATATTTCAAGCTTGTACAAACATGCTTGAATGAAAGACTTTGTCTAGATCCTAATTCGTGAACCAATACTACATATTCCTTAATTAGATATGACCCGTGAGATAGAGTTGTTAGTGAGATTCCTTGAATCAATTTGGACCCTGATATTGATCTCACAATAAGTTGTACAACATAAGAGTATGACTTCTTGTCTTCATTTTTGCATAAGGCTCATTTTTCTAGGTTATGTCAATTTTTTCACTACTCTTGGATTCACACCATAAGATTATCAAATTTTAGAAGAATTGGGTTTCCCCTTCTATAATCCTTCAAGAAGTTGAATATTCTTGGCACTTATATTTCCAAATTCAAGGCTTATGATATCATTTCCACTTGAAATGTCTAGACGTCTTTCATATTGCAGATTAGTATCTAACATTTTGCAGAAGCACCATAGAATATTTCATCAGTCTTCAAAATTTTCAATATCATACCTATACTAGGTCTTCATTGGCAATCTATTTAACAAGTGATTATAAGTAACGTGTATAAAAAGTGTTTAAAGTTGGGCTCCATGTGGAGGAAACTCACAGGAACTCAAAATAGCAAGTCATATATACTTTGAGTAGAAATTTAGATAAATAACATCAGCATAAACACAAAGGAAGATTAACACCACCTTAAGAAAAAGAGTGAGGAAAATCAAATGACATATTTTTATTTATACCATTAAGTGGATATTTCTCATCCAAGTAAAGGATTCAAAAGACAAAATATCATGTATTGTTGTATTCCAATTACTAAAGAAAGATAAACCTATGAACATACGACCTGCAATAATTTGAATACCAAATAACATACAAGTTCATTAATTATTTTAACAATATAACACTTGTCAAGTAAAATATGACCCTATTAACAAAATCACGACATAAGAGTAAAAATATATAACACCAAGAAAGGACAAAAATGTTAATGAAATTAATGATTAGAGTAAAATACCATAACAATCAATAATTTTAGGCATTGGCATTATTTAATAGCAAATTAGTGATATTTAGTTTGGTCCAGTAAATAATATCACATCTATAAGGAATACAAAATAAATGTATGATAGAAAATCAAGCTATTGATCATGCCAATAGAATGAAATATTATTTATTCCAACAACAACAACACAAGAAAATTAATAAGATACTCAAAGAATGTTATAAATATTGAGACTCATAGAAAAAATGGTAAAACATTCATGATCTGGTCAATGCATCAAGTGTGTTGAGATCATAAAAATAAAATTTTCTTGTCTCGTGGAAAATTAACCCCATATTTTGAGAAACGAGGTTGTTTTATAAAAAAATTGGTAACTATCTTACTAATTGCCATGATAACCATATAATTAATAATGTAAAAAAAAAGTAAATTAACTAAAAAAAGATAAATTTTAATTATATCCTAACAAAATTTATTACTTTTGCTACTAGTTTGGTGGCTCTTTGGATCCTGTGTGGCATGAAAACTAGCACTTCAGTTTGAGGCATTTGCATGTTCCTCTGTTTAGGTTTTGGAAAAATGGTAATGACATCAACCTCGTCATCAGTTTTGTTTACCTACTTAATCATTGACTGCAAAGGTGGAATCAACATGGATCCTTGAGTGGCTACAGTAAGGATCAATTGTCGGGAAATTCCCTTAATATTAACAAATTTATCCCTTTCAAAATTTGATACCCATTACATATTTTTATGTTTTTTTATACATATAAGCTCTGACCTGACTTTATATTTGGGAGTGGGTATTTATTGAATTATCTTGTTCATAAATGCCAGAATAATCAACTCTCTAAGGAGGGAAACTAGGACTAGTTGACTTGAAAAAACTTCTTTTCTGATAGAAGGAAGGCCACGAAAGTTTTCCTTTCTTTTCCTTAAGGCATCTTCATAAACATGTTCTCCTAGTATCCAACCATTATCAATCCACAAAGAAGGAATATCAAATTGTTGTGTAAAATTCCATTTGATCCAGAACTAATCAGTGACTTCCTTAGACATTGAAATTTGGTTATTCATTTGTTTCACAAGGCTTTCTATTTTCTTTCATTAATGAAGCACTTAAAATATATTAATATCTTCATGGAAAACCTAAACCTTTCAATGTTTTACCTTCAAGTGAATTGAGACAATAACTAATTGAGTCAACGCCCTTTAATCTTTCCTGCTAAGTGGCATTCATTCCCTTGATGTATAAATTTACATTTGGTATTATGTCCTTTTCACACTCCTACAATATGTGAGCATAAGATCTGATTTGAAGGACGTTATCATTAGTAATCATCCATATGTCACTTTTAGCTTGGAGCATAATATATTTTCCAATTGCAGCATGTACTAGACATTTTTGCAGGGATTGGATCTCTATTTATTTGTTCATAGATATCTCCTGTAGTCTTGTAATAGTACTATTTTTTTACTCCATTCTTGTTCTTCCAACCTTTTTTCAACTGCTCAGTTGCTAGGCATTATTCCTTTAACTTTTTCTCTAAATTAACAACTCTTACTTCCTAGATCTGAATTTTTTTAGGATCGACTCCATTTCTTTGAGTTTTTCTTTAGATATTTTTCAAGAGTGGTTTGGTATTCCTCTATCTTCTCAACATATTCCCTTTCCCTTTCCTTAGATTCCTTGACAAAGTTGTTAAATTCATCCTTGAGGGTATTATGCTAAGCTTCCTTCATGATCAATGATCTACTCATCTCCTATAATTTCTCATTGTCATCAACTTTCTTTTGTGAATTTTCAACTAGGGTCATTATGTTCTAGTTTGGGGTTTTCAAAGCTAGATTCATATTTTTAATCTCATTGCCCATTTCTTCTATCATTATCTTGGTCACAAAACCATATTTGGGTAATCATGACTAGATAACCACTTTACTCTCAATATATTTGATCTCATTTACTTGATTTCTGATAGTAGTTATAACATCCTTTAGTTGAGCTTGTAGCTTGGATAGAATTGTTTTGAGTTTCTTATTACTAGAGCTAGATTCCAATAACCTTCTTGTTACCGATTCACCAGTTTATTTATGCAATTCCACTGCATATTTGTCATTAACTTTGTCTAGGTTGATACTAATAGAAGTAGCTATAGAACCAATAATATGCTCTCATGTATCCTTTTCAAATTGTATCACTGTCATATTAAACATATTTTTATTAAAATAAGTCTTTGACAAGTATTTTGCTTTTGTGTAAGAGGCCATGTCTTTCATTGTGGTCTCATTTGTAATTTTTATTTCCCCTACAATCTTTATAAACTCTTTTCCTTTAACCTTGATAGGTTTATCTGTCATGGAGTTATTGATTATTGATAAAGCATCCACCCTAGAATTTTCTAGTTCAATCTCTTCCATTGAATCCTAAGCTTGATCTAGGGTCAGTACATTTTCTTTCCTTTCTAATGGATTTATATGTAGGTTTCCACCTTTATTAAGTGCCCTAATGGAGACTTTGACTGCCCTCCTAGATTGGAATGTTATCTATGATAGGCATTTCTTATTTTTTAATGATCTCAGTATTATCTTTACTAAGTAACTTCATATCAACAAGATGTTCATCAGTATGAGATAACAAGTCAATTTTGGCCCATTTCTCTATTTCGAGCTTTGAGTCATGATTATAGGAATATAAATTGACATATTTCGTTACCTCCGATATGATATGAAGGGGATCATATTTCCAAGGTACATATTCTTCAAATTGATAAGATTTTAATTCATTTTCAACTTCTAGGGAAAAATATGAGGAGTAATAAAATTGGGTAGGTTATGTGGATTTCCATTAAAACCATAAATACGAATCATAGAAAAATTAGGGAAGAGACGTCAATCACCAATATTGGTCTCCTTGGATTGCCATAGGGTTTTCCAAAGATCTTCAAATATTGTTTTTGGTGTTTTCATCAATAACTATACCCTTAAATAAAATGAAAAATTATTGATAAACCTTGCATAACTCCCAGTAATTCTACCATGATAATGTACCTAAGTCCACCTATCAACCTCCCTTTCCTTTCCATCTATATTTTTTAGAATTTTTATCAGATTTGTGTCAACAACATATTATGGATAATTTAACATAATCATGATGCACTAAATAAGTACAGTGTTGAAAAGTATGAAGGGTTGGTATTGTGCTAAAATCTTCATAAATATTTTTGGCCAAGTATCCTAGAAAATTGATAACAATTTAATTAGGATTTGACAGTATTTCTCTCAAGCACATAAAAATCTCTTCATCTATTGTTAGATTTGTTATCTCATACTCGCTTTGGAATATAAGTCTTAAAAATTTTAAATTTTCTATTCAAAAAATTCAAGTGCGCTGACAGTTGTATTGTCAACGAAAATTAATATTATATATATATATATATATAATATATATATATATATCAATTTTTAAGTGTGAAAATTTACACTTGATCAAAGTACCGAGTACCACGACGTGTGGGCTGACAATCAAATGAAGCACTCTATTTTAGTTTTGTTTTTCCTATAAAAAATAGTAAATTTGATCACAATTTCTAAACGGGAGATGAATTTATTTAAAAAAATAATAATAATTTAGAGGAAACGAATGCCCCTCAATTTTACATCAACTATCATGGTTTGAGATATTCGACTGTATATTTGAGACCTATTGTTCCATATTTTTTGAAATTTCGTTTCCTATAAAAATGCCAAGTCGGCAACTAAAGGTCACCTCATAAAATTTGACTTGGGGATCATATATTATCTTGTCCTTAATTATTTAAAGCAACAAGATATAGATAGATGAAGAGGTTTTAGATCAATTATTTTTGGATCTTGAACAATTTGTAACTAGTCTATAAATGCTATTATTTTTGTAATGTACATGGTCGGGATTTTGAGAAAGAATTATAATTTTTGTATGTGCTCAATTTATGTTGGTTAATAATAGGTGGCTAGTGATCAAAAGAACATAGTATGTCAAGCTAAGAATTCATGTTTTGATATGCCCTACTTTATTTCTTGGTGAATGTGCTTTACTTATGTTATTTTCATTAAATAGTTTTCTTCATTATGCTTGAATAAAGGTATTAAAGGTGGAATTCATGCTTATTTTTAATGCTCTATATTTACCATTCAAGTATAAATTTTCTTATATAAAATGAATAAAATTATTCTATTAGATGCTCTGTTAAAACAAATTTTTTTATTTTCTCCTACCTCTCTTAATAAAAATGTTGTCTAAGGATATGTCAACTATATTGCTCTTAGCATATGTCACTGCAGTCAGCATCCTAGTGATCATTGATTGATTTGCAATTTCTATGACTTCATGCCCACGAATACACTTTCTTTTCCTTACCATAATTTCCAAAAACCTACTGAGATTCATGATCTAGTCACTATACTAGACACACAACCAACTACTGAGGTCACACTCGATAGTTGAATTGTAAAGGAGATATCCCTCTCCAAGTTGAAGGGGCTAGCGTTTGGCCCTAAATTTGGTTTGAAAGAGTTACCTTAGGAAATTTCCATTGAAAAATAAGGAAAAACTCGTGAGTGGTAACATTTTGGCATCATTGCCGAGGAGATAATGTCAAATCTTCCCTGAGAGGATGATAAAGATCTAGATTTGACCATTGATGGTGAAAAATGGTCAAATATAATTGAGTTATACATAATTCACATAGAGACTCCATTTTTAAACAAACCAAAGTTCAAAATTTTCATGGAAACTTCATTTTCCAAAGGCTTAGTAGCCTGAATACTTTCATGGCGACTCCAATGCTTCAATATGGATCAAAAATATATAAGGTATGCTCTAATAAATCATTCTCACATTCTTGGTTTTTGCAATCGTATTCCTTGCATAGATTGGCAGACATATCTACCAAGATTTAAAGGTCAGGATGACAATGATGTTGCTCTTCTTTTGATTATATTTCATATCCATGTACGAAATCTTGGGGTTAAGTTACATGAGGATTCTTTGGTGAAAATGTTAATGGTTCCTTTGGAGGGAAATGAAAAGTTGTGGAATGAGAAGTTCCCCCCTGGTAGCTTGTATTCTCTTGAATATTTTCATTCAATCTTTTATGAGCATTTTGCAGAGCATTATCTTTCCTTGTTGTTGGTCAAAAAATATTGTGCACATGTTGAAAGCTTCATTAAGAATATGGAAAACATGTATTGTGATGAGGAGTTGACGGATGAAGAGATTCTAGAATTTTTTCATGAAACCCATTTTCAACATCATGAACATATATTGAAAGTTAGCTGTCATACTCAGGAGATTTTTCAGCAAACAACATTTTCTCCTTTGGCTAAAAACAAAATTGATCAGGATCTTAGTGAGCATAGTCATTTCCTTTTTCTATGGATGATAAAGATATGAACAATTTGATCAATTTTCTTGTGATCATGAGTGTTAGAACAACCATTCAAAATGTTTTTCAGCTCATTCATTTTTAGAATCCTTCTATGAAAACCACGGTTTTTACATTACATACATTGAATCTTTCCAATATTTTTTCAAGCCACTTAGCCAAGAAAACATACATGAGGGTTCATTTTTAGATTTTTTCTCAAATACATAACATTGTTTGTTCATCTGATTTCATTCAAGAATATATAGATCATGTCCTCATTATGGATGATGAGAATGATGAATAGTTTTTCGCCATTTTATTCGAGGGTGATGAATTTCATCATAGACAAACCAACAGTTAGGAATGAGGTTTTATTTCCTGATTTTGATTATCAAGAAAAGATAATGTTTCATATTTTTTATTATCCTTTGTCCAGTTTGTTGTGGTCATAAGAAAGGGTGGATTTTGTTTTTTCTTCAACACAAGTTTTGGATTCAAGTTTCATTTTGAGTTACCAACATTTACATCTTTTTTCTTCTTACGAAGTGTGTGAGAAGAATTCCAATGAGTAGCCATCTCATTCATGGATTCACTGGAAATTCCTTATCACCTTATTGGGAAAAGACTTCTAGTAGTTTAGAGTAGGAAATGACATGCAATACGCTTACTGAGAAAGCATGAATTTCAGTTTGGTTTTTCAGTAGTGAGCTTTTCAGTTTCAGACTTAATTAGTTACAAGTAAGGTTTATTAGAAGATTATGTATTACAGAGCAATAGAACACATAAAATATATTGCAGAAATACAAACACAGAAAACACATAAAACAAGAGAGACACAAATATACTTGGTTCACCCAATTTGGGCTACGTCCACAAAGAAACATCCATTCCTTCCTTTTATATTATCTATTAAATTGAAGAGATACAACCTACAACAAATCCATTGTAATTCCCTCTTCGCTCTCACACAATCTCCTCTCTCTTTCTCACTTAGAATACAGATCTACATAGATGCAACAAAATCCCTCATATATAGCGAGGGGGTGCCTTCTAGGGAAAAAAGCCCTAAATTAAACATAACATCTACCATCAGATCTCCGCCTAATGAATGGCCTAGATTGACTACGAAATTAAAAAATTTTACAAGGAAATTTTACATCTATTTTTAGCTTCAGGGGCATTGACCCAGATTCCCCTGCTGGGGGGGGCTCCCAAATGACGCATTTGCCCCTCGAGGATCCCCCGTACAACGTATATTTTATGGGTGGCTTTTCTACCCCATTAAGAAATGGGGTTCAATCCAATGATACCTTTTAATACGGAAGATAATCAAGCTCCACAGTCAACAAGGTTTCCAATTTCAGGTAAAAGGTTGAGAGTAACCCAATGGATTGGGCACTTGGTCTATGGATCTCATAAGGAGGACAACATCCCACTGGAGCTAGTTGTTATCTCAGTCTAGCTTCAGAGTATAAGCCTCAAAAGTTTCAATTTTTTTTATTCAAAAAAGTCAAGTGCGTTGATAGTTGGACTTTCAACACTAATTTCAAAATATCAAATAAGGTCATTGATAGTTGGATTGTTAGTGTGGCAGGGGGGAATATCAGATGCACGCACTGAAAATTGAATTGAGAGTGAAAATTTATATATATATATATATATATATATATATATATATATATATATATATATATATATATGAAATTGCTAACAATTCACATGCGAGCAAAGGATTACGTACCATGACAAGGTGGAGCTGGAGAATCAAATGGAAGCACTATGTTTTGCTCTATTCTCTCCTGTAAAATATAGTAATTTTGGTCACAATTTCTGAATAGTTGGAGATGCATTTTTTTTAAAAAAAATAATTTTTGGAGGGAATGGACCAATTAACAAAAAACTCCCTTATTTTTGTAACAAATATTATGGTTTGAGAGATTTGAATGTATCTTTGAGGCCTATTTATCCATATTTTTTAAAATCTTGTTTCCTATAAAAATTCCAAGTTAACAATTAAAGGCCACCTTATCAAATTCGACTTGGGGATCAGATATTATCTTGTCCTTGATTATTTCAAGAAGCAAGCTATAGATAGATGAAGAGGCTTGAAATCCATTAGTTTTGGATTTTAAACAGTTTGTAAGTAGTCTATAAATATTCTCATTTTTGTAATGTACAGGACTGGGATTTTGAGAAAGAATTATAATTTGTGTATGTACTTAGTTTATGTTGATTAATCATAGGTGACTAGTGATAAGAAGAAAATAGTGTTTCAAGATGAGAATTGATGTGTTGATATGCCCTAGTTTGTTTCTTAGTGAACGTGCTTTACCTTTATTATTTTCAATAAATGTTTTTCTTCATTATGCTTGAATGAAGGTATTAATGGTAGAATACATGCTTAATTTTCTTGCTCCATATTTACTACTCAAGTATAATTTTTGTTATCTAAATTGAACAAAATTATTCTATCATATGCTTTGTTAAAAAATGTTTTTGTTATTTTCTCCTACCATTCTGAATAGCAAGGTTGTTTAAGGATATTTCAACTATTCTGTTCTTATCCTCTGTCACTATAGCCAACATCCTAGTGACCACAGATTGGTTTCCAATTTTTATGAATCCATGCCTGGGGATACACTTTCTACACCTTACCATTATTTTCAAAAACCTACTCAAATTCATGATCTAAGCATTGTACTCGAGACACAACCACCTACTGAGGTGACTCTGGGTAGTTGAATTGTAAAGGAGAGATTTCTCTTCGAGTTCAAGGGGCTAGCCTTTGGCCCTAAAATGGTTTAAAAGAGTTACCTTAGGAGATTTCCTTTCACAGCCATGGAAAAATGCCTGAGTGATAACAAGATCATTAAGGGAACCCTGGAAAACTGCTAAAAGTGATATCATAGTCTGGTATACAGGTTTGAGCAATTTAGCTCAAATTGGTAATATTACTTCTGAAACGTCATTAGGGTTCTTTAGTAGGCTATGTTAAAACAAAAATATTTTCCCTTCTACCTAGATGATAAACTCCTCACTTAAACCCTTTTCCTATAACATTCTTGCTAGAAGAGGGTAAATTAAGCATTTTATCTATGGATTTCTTGAAAATTTGAAACAATGTTTTACCATTAGAGGGATAAATAATCATCCCATAATTCTTTTGAAAGTCCTTGTAAGTAAAAAGATAGTATCACGATCATAATGGACAACTGGTATGGTTTCTAGTAGTAACCCCATTTTTATTAGACATTTGTTTGAGTTGGGAGAGACACTTACTCTAATTCCGCTCTCAGGGTATATATATTAGTGTTTTCTACTACAATATCCCTAATTTGGGCCAGGGGGTTCACAAAGATTCTACCTAAAGGGTCATGATTCATCCCTTTATCTTGAATTCAAATGAAGACAACTTATAGGAATACTAAAATTGTCTAATGGCAGAAGTTTGGGTACTTACCTACCTCTTGAGGTTGTTCACTTAGCATTTTACCATGGTCCAGAGGGTTCGACAATGCAACAACATCAACTAGAATGGTCGATTAATGCGCAAATGTGAGCTAAGTGTTGAATCTACCCCTTTAATTAAATGGTGTGTAATAAACATTAATTCTATAGTATGATACCTTACCAAAAATTGACATGTTTTGATGGTAAAATGATGTCCTTTGTTCGTTAGAGAATTGGTTTGCAATAGGTCATGACAATGGCATATTGGTCAGGCCAAGTTTGTTAACTGCCATGCACCTGGAATTTTGATATATTACGATAGTCATTGATCTACATCATGCATGGCCATTGGATCATATCGCTCATTAGAAAGGTGTTAGAAAAACCTCATCTTCTCATGTGATGTGACACATCGAATGTTGGATCGAATGAGTGTGGTTCATCATATCACGTCGGGAGTTAGAATTGCATTGAAATTCATTTGGTTTCAAGGGTGATGTTCCTTATTATTCATAGAATTGAGGGATTTACAACTGCTTCATGATATTGGGTCAGGAGGATCAAACTAATACAACATTTAACCATTCTCTAATGATTTTTGGAATATCATTTTGTTAATACTCTATTATCCACAAAATACATAGAGAGGCCATTGGATTCACCCCTATATATCATTGAATATTAAACGTCACCACCATCAAATATAAAGAGGGGTCATCAAATATGCCCCTATCATTTGTTGTATTCTTGACACCATGAGGTTGGGTCAGGTCATTGAATGCACAACATTGTCGTTGGATGCACAATGACAACTGTTAGATTTTTGACACCATAACATTGGAACAAGTTGTCAAATGTATAGCGGTAACATCATATGCATCCATCAATTTTTTTATGAACAATCATTGGAAGCCCCTAGTTGGATTTGTAGCTTGGCCTTTAGTTCACTGTTATATTTCCTATTGGTTATCTGACGCCCCATCGTCGGATTCTTATCATCAAATTTATGGACTACCTCACAAAATTATGTTGGATATCTAATGGTTGTGGCATTGGATACTTAACAAAATATTCATCTCTATTTTTTAGTTTATCCAACTAGAGGCTAGCAGATTTCACGTCAACTATATAACACCACATTGTCATAATATTATCATCAAATTTTTGGACTATCCAGCCAAATGTCATTGACTATCCAATGGACATGGCATCATATACTTGAGAGAGTATTAATATCTTGTCCATAATTTATCTGACTAGTGGTTTGTGTCAAATATTTGATGTCCATTTGTGTTGTCAATTATTCAACTGAGTTACACTGATGGACCTAGAAAATGAGGCTTGTCAGGGTGATGATAGAATTATGTTAAACATTAAATACAAGGCCATAAGATTTTAGTGCACTATGCATCAGTGAAATAATTCTATAGTGAACTAAAAGAAATTATTACACAACTACAAGGAAGATACCTTCTAGTGGAGGTTTTTGCAAAAGCCCCTATAAAAATAGCCCAAAAATCATTTTGTAGAAGAGGTCACTAGAAGAGGTGGGCAGGTGGATGTTTTAGCGGATGGTTTTTTATAGTGAGTCTACAATATACAAACACAACGATTCTTTACTATCCATATAACCATCGGTGCCAAATAGAACATGGTGCATCATGGAAGATTTATTTTTATAAAATAAAAAAGAAACAATGTGCTAAATAACAAAGAGCACCAATGCGTATAGTACTCGATAGCACCGAAAAAGGGTTTAATTTACCAAACTATCAGTCATAAAATTAATATTTTCCAATCCCGTGCTATACTATAATGATGACCATGTGCTAAAATAGTACTATAACAACCCGACGCATGCACAAATACCATGCATCGATGCTTGAATAATTGATAGCTCCGGAAAAAGGTTATATTTTAAAAATTATCAGTGTTATATACACCCACAACACCAGTTTCCTTCCTGAAGTAAAGTGCCCACTGGCATACCTAGAAGGATCACTAATATTGTTTTTAATTTTCAAAAAAAATGTGGTGTTATATTCCAGCTAAGCACCAATGTTGTTAATATATTAAAACACCCTAGTGCATCCTCTAAAGAGAATCGTTCACATTTTTTTTTTTAAATGTGGTGCTATAGTCCAATAAAGCACTGGTTGTACATGTATTAGAATGCCCCGTGGCATCTTAACAAAAGCACCACTATAGGTTTTTTAATTTAAAAAAAACAGTGGTTCTCTTGGATATCTCAATGCACCAGTGTGGTTATAATAATGCACCAGAAGAGGGTTAAATAAAAAAAAAAACCTCCCGGCCATAAATTTCATTTTTACCATCTACAGTGATGTAGAGCTCTAAAGAATCAATGCCACTCTTGCCTCATGCAAGTGCCCTGACATCGGTGCTTCTCTTACTCAACATCCTTTTGTGACATGCTTAGTGCATAGAATTCCAATTTTCTCAGATGATGGTGAAATTTGTTTTCTCAATTACATGTTAACAATGCCTCCTCAATGAGAAAATATCTAGTTAATGTCTATGTTTCTCTCCAATTTAATCTTTTAGCGGTCTAGAATTACAAATTATCTAAAAAATTCCATTGTTTTGAAAAACAAAATCCTGCGTGGTGCACTCAATAGCTTCAGCTCACACTGATAAGGGTGCACCCTATAAACTTACAGTGTGCACTACTATTCAATACATCAACTTAACACACCAATAGTTTTATTATGCATTTCGTAAATGAAAAAATGCCTAGAAAAGCTATAAATTGTATATATCTGCATGGATGTTTAGGCTATGCCCGTGCGTTTATATTTACCAAATGCACTGAAAAAATAATATTAAAAAATATAGCTCTATGAGTTCAATAACCTGAATGTTTCGGACTGGTGTGAAAAGGTTATACAAGTGCACTAGTGTATAAGTTTGAGGCACACCGCATTGAAAAATTAAATATGTGAGCCAATAATGGTGCATCATATGTATGTATGCATTGTATCCGGTGAAGTTTTGTTTGATAACACAATGGAGTTAATGCATTACTGGTTTTTGGGTGCACAGGGGATTTTTTTTTTTTTTTAACTGGAAGTTATGTTTCATTATTTATAAATACATTTTTATTTTAATACAAAAGATTGTGTTTTATGTATGAGGTTCATGTATTTTATATGTCAATCATGTAGCAGAGATGTTAGTAAAAGGATCAGTAGAAGGAGCAAGAGAAAATGGAGTACTAATACAATGTGGTCTGACTATGGGAGGCCCCATGAGAGGGAAATGGATTTATACCCTTGCCCTATTAGTGTAGCAACCTATGAAATCTTGAGGAATGTAGGCCTCCTTAAGTACTATGAGGAGGCTACATCCTTGAAGGTGCACTCTCTCTTATTCACACATTTGATCTGTTGATCGAGAGTGCAGGAGAAAGGTTTCCATGTCAGTCCTGAGGCATGGTATAGGCCCTCTTAGGAGGACATATACTTTATCACTGGCCTATCAAGGAGAGGGGAGGATTTTCTTCAGTTACCTGATGTCCCCCATGAGGTTGCTGCATAGATTCATCTTGCCTACTCTTAGAGATATGTTGGGCCTCATGCAATCCGTCCAACAGATTTTAAGGTACATGGTGGAAAGTTTCTAATTTCTTATTTTGTTGCATAAGAGATTCGGTGTCTCTCATTGTTAGTCACCACCATTGAAAAATTTACTAGTGATGGAAATCACATTAGTTTCCCTCTTTTATATTATGTTTATTCTTTGATTCATGTGCCACGATGTATTAGATGTTCTTTCATTTTTTTGAGGCAGTTTTGCATGGCTTTAGATAAATGTTGTGTGATTATACATGGGAGGACAAGCTTCGCTTTCACTTCAGAGATTTTTATTTATTTTTTGGGAGGTTTCCAAAGATGAGGCCTACATTTGACCATTTCCCTCCTATGTGGATGACTAAGGTTAGGATGTGCATGTGGGGTCAGATGATGCCCAAGAGGGGTCTGCCGGAGTATCCATCTAGGATTTCCACCTAGGCACTGGCACTACTGGAGAGTGAGGATGACCACGTGTTTATATTGTTGTCATTTTGGTACATGGGTATTGACTGGGGACAATTTCCCAACATCCTTTTCACAGTGGATGAGCCTACAAATGATACAAGAAATACTAATGTTTTCTTTAAATTAGTCTAGTTTCATTTTATTATTTTAATTAATTAGAATAAAATTTATTCTAGCATATTATTTAACTTGTTTTATTAAATTGTTGAATTAAATTATCTAATTATTGTTGTGTACTATATATTTTTTAGAAATTGGCACATTCTTTGGGGACATGCCTCCTCCCCCACTAGAGGGAGAAAATGAGAAGATGGGCGATGCCCAAGAGGGTGAGGCACATCCTTAGGGGGGCATGGGCATCTGGGACCGTAGGGTTGGTATGAGATTTAGTATTGACTACTATGAAAGATTGTCTAAGGTTCTGGTTGAGGACAAAGTTTTCCCTATGAGGGATCAAGACATCAATGCAAACCCTAGGTTTTTGGATCTCTTAAGGGACTGTTCGCATGAGATGATGACTCTTATGTGTCATACCATTGAAGCTAGTAGGCTACTAGAAGTGATGAGGGATGCATGGCATGCAATGCTAGATATGTCATATGAGCATTCACACAATTCTACCCAATTAGGACATGATGATGAGAGTGGTGATCATGATTATTTTGGTAGTACTGCCCCATTAGATCATGGTTAGGGTGTCAGTGATCCTTCTGGTAGTACACCTCCTTCTCATTCGCATGATGATTAGATGTTAGAGGTGGAGGATGTGCCTTATGTTTCTCCTAATAGAAAAAACCCGCCACCTCCTCCTCCACCTTAGAGCTCGACAGACGTTGAGGCAATATTTGACCATCCATCACCCTTTGATTTAGACCAACCATGTCCTCCTCCACCTCAGAGTTTGAAAAACATTGGGGCAGTAGTTGACCATCCATCATATTCTGTCACAGACTAGCCTACCACCACTACGTCTATTGTATCAGATATTTGAATGCAGTTATTTGACTTGAAGTATTTATTTGACTTGTTTGTATAGATATATGGTGCAATTTTTTGTTCATGTTTATGTACTTAATTTATATGTTGGTCTTGATGTCTATATTGTTAGGTCATGTTAGATATGTTCATTTAATGTTTTTATAGACAAATGTGTATGTGCTAGAAGTTATTTGACATGAGATGTATATTAATTGAGGATGTGTGTGGTGATTATGTTAGTTTACAATGTTTGTGCTTTGTTAGAGGTGGTCATCATGATGATGCCTTGCTAGATTATTAGATTTGTATGCTAGCTAATGACATTTACATGTGCTAGAGGTTTATACTAGCATTTGCACCAGATGTTGCAAAGGAAACGCCGTAAGACATAAATTGAAGAAAGAAAATAGAGCAAAAAAATACTTTGATAAAGAATAAAAATATATTAAACACTCAAATCAATGCCCCATTAACTAGAACCACTTAGTAGACATTCCATATGAAATGGGCATATGATCCAAGAACATTGCTGCATAAGAGAGCCAATTAGTGAGCTAAAATAAGTATAAATGGTTTCATATACTAAAATCCACAGGTCTAACAAAGAATCATTCACCTAGGTCAAAAATAGGAAATTGCATTTTGTCATTTGCCAAGCAAAACGAAGACTGCTTGGCCCCCTTGACCAAATAAACCGTCCAACTAGACCATAAGATGAGGAATTTGCATTCCTGTCATTTTAAGTAAAACACAAAGCTACATGTCTATGCGGGTCAAATGAGCTTCATTCCTAAAATACTATTAGCAAACCTAGTAAAACATTAAAATGGTCCCAAAATCCTACCATCAGCCAAGAAAGTGCAGCAACCACAACGAAATGCTTTGGGGTTAAAACGATCAAAAAGACATGAAGGCACTGGATACTCTTCAAATAAAAGAGAAACAATTGAAAAAAACAAAAATGACACAAAGAGAGACAAAGAAAAGTAGGGGAACCTAACAGATATAGAGGAAAAGAAAAATAAGAGGAGGAATTGAGTATAACTGATGAAAAGTGAAATAACTGATGATAAAATTTCAGAAGATTTCAACAGTGAAAATTAGCAGAATTTAGAAGCACCAATCAGAAAATGTGAAGCACCACAAAAATTAAGTGACCAGCAAAACATCAAATTTCGAAGTTCGTATGCTCTATTTGAAATCCTCTATATAAGTTTTGCCTGTCAATTAACATTCCCAATCTGGTTAAGGCATTTCAAGAAAGTCCAGAGGGTGGATAGATGAGCAATTCAAAGCAAAACCAAAGACAATTTGACCTTGTAGATGAGAGAAATTTTAAACCTGTAAAATGGATGGTTAAAGCCTAAGCGACCACAACAATAACAAAAAAAAAATTCAAACACAAATAAGGTTCCATGTAAATGTAAGCACTGCAAATATTAAATTTAGAGGGGACAAAAAAGAGTGAAGTTAAACGAGAATGCTAACAGAGAATGCTACAAAAAGGGTAAATGGGGAGGCTAACAACAAATCAAAATGTAGCGAAGAAAGACACCAGAAACGAGAAAGCTAGACAAAACATAAAATCAATACTAATTAATGATTTTACCAAAATGGCATTAATCCTCAACCAAAATTTAATGCAATTTGTAGCCCCACTAGCCTATTTTTTATCATATCCAGTATCTAACATTGCCTGATTGTGCTGTGCTGCAACAAGGACAACATCTTTGCCTTAGAATCCCAAGCCTGAATCATAAATAAAGTAATCAGTTGTGTTTCTTTGTATCATGCAACAAAAATCAAACCAAATTAGGATTTAAGAGATCGAGGAACTTACACTGACCATTCATGTTGATGCCACAGTCTCTGCCAGGTCTGGTTTTAGTTTTTTGTTTACCTCTAAAGTGCTTCCATCCAATGCCGAGGCAAACCTGAGATAAACAAACAATTTCCAATCATTTTTTCAATATTAAACAAGAAATGCCCTCAAGTATGCATCCATATAAAATAAAGTTTCAATTAAAGCTTAATTTATGAAATGCACAAAGGCAAGAAACAGATGTGATTTTCATCATAACGTACAAAGCAAACAAATAATATTGTTCAAACACAATCATTGAAATAGGAGTTTACCTTGCAGCCCTTGCCTTTTTCTTGTCATCTTCCAAGGAAGCAGATTTCACATCCACTCCAAATCTAGCCAAACGAGCTTTCTTGTTTGCTTCATCATCAACAGATGAGCGCAAAGTAAGTCCAATAATTTGGGCATTGTCAGATTCCAATTATTCTGAAGTAAAACAAATGTGTATCATAATTTTGGATAAAAATATTAAGCAAATTAAACTGACAATAAATTAGACACACACAAGATAATGAAAACAGAAGATAAGGAAAATAGCATCATAATTTCAAGAATATAGAGAATAAATTCCTAAATGTTCAAAGAACAGACCTCTCAGCCCTCGCTTTCCTCTTTTCTTCTTCTGATATTTTTGTTTCTCCTAGACCAGGAGAGGTAGGCTTTGGAGTAACATTTACTGACTCACCAAATCTGTCAATAAAACATACCCAAAGGTAATTTTTGTCAATTAAGAGATGAAACATATTGACTTATAAGATTGGGGACCATGTGCATTGACCATTCAATACAGAAATTACTTCCATAGCAATTAATCACTTTAAAGACTAGAGCAAAGTCCAGTAGCACCAGAACTGACACAGTCCATCAAACCTAAAAAACACATATTATGGCCAAATAGAGTTTAAAATAAAATACAACATATATTTAACAGAGATACTGAACAATTAAGTTAAACAAACATAAACCTTAAAAATGCTAGAATCCCTATAACCTAAATCATACAACGAGATTTTTCCACAATTCCAAAGGGTGGCATTCCAGGTCTGCAGCAGCAATCAGTGCCAGAACAAATAGTCATCATATGTAGGTTCATTTTATATATAGGGATTATCCACTGCACTCCATGCCTTCGAGGACCAACCCGTCCAACTAGCTGCAGTACCAGTACAAGTCTCGAGAATCATCTGTCTCGCATGACATGCTGCCCTCTGACAATAGAATCAATGTAAATAGGGTTTTTATGGTATGAAAAATGATATAGGAGCCTCACTGGTTCATGGGAAATCCTCACAAACAAAAACAAAATTTGTTTCCAGTTGATTATAGTGGGGAGGATAAGAAGAAGATGCATCAATTGCCGAATCTGATGCATTGGATTCTGAGTGGTCATATCTCTCAGAGGCATCTGCAGTTTCCATGTCTCCTATTGTTTTGTATCTTCGGAGCAAATCTGGCATCCATGATAGAAAGAGTACTTCAAATTCAAATAGACAGGCAATTAAATTAATCCATCAACCATAAGCTACAGAAAATATTTCCTGGAAATCAGAAAATGCCCTACTCACAAAATCATCTTAGGATGAACAAAAGATCAAAACAATTGGGAGGGAAGGACAACGAGAAAAACATTACCTTTGTTTTTTAAAAGAATTGACAGATAGAAGTGTCGGAAATCCATTGTTCTGACTGGATGTATCATAGTGACAAAACCTGCAAATCACTGCAGATGTTTTCAGCATAGGAATGGAAACAATTTTCTTGAAACTTCTCCTAATGTCATTACGGTTTAATGGAAACAATTCTTTTGAGTACCAAAGGACAATTCTTTTGAGCATTTATGGGAACAAGTTCATTGAGCATCATTAGGGAGTTCTTCCTAAGGTTAAATAAAAGCTATATGAGTGCCAATAACTTAATTCTGAATAAAATTTGAAAGGCAGTTTTCTACTTGAGTGCTAGAGAAGAAAGGATTTCATCTGCATCAAAAGAGAAGATTGTTCTAAGTGTTGATGAGGAGTTCCACCAAAGCAACCTAATAGTTAATATATACTCCGAAAAAAATGGTAGAGTTGAGGGTGTTGTTATGAGGGTCATTTTAAGCCTAGACCTCAGCGTTGTAGCTCACACTAAATAAATCTCCCGTACATGATAAATCCCACCACTACTATTCCTCTCATGTAAATGTATTTTCATGAGATAAGAAATAACACAAGGCTCCACCTAGGCTTGTCTTGCATCCCTTAAAATGTGGTCATGAGAGTATATGTTATCGGTATTCATAGAAGTTGTGAAAACTTTAAATGAGGTGCTATTATACTCTCATATCTTGCACTGCATATTTATGCCATGTGATATGTCATATGAACAAATTCTTGTCATGTAAGATAGCTCGAGTGAAATTCCTTCTACACCTTTCCAAAAAAATCATTAATTTTTTCCCAAGTTTTTCTATTGTATCACTAATGCCAAATGGGATTGTAGAAGCCCATAATATACCAAGGTAAGGCCAAACAAGTTTTGAAATCCTAATTTACCAAAGCAATAACCTAACAAACAAATTCTCTATATTTTGTAAAAGGGATATTCTAAAGGATTAAATCAATAGGGTTAAGGCTTGTGTTAAGGCTTATGCAAGATCATAAAATAAGCTAGCTATACAACTCGTAGTACACTCCAAGGCTTAATATAATTTTACCTCATTATGCATAAGCTTATTTTGATGAAAAGATTCCTCTATCCAGACAACCATATTACACCTACATATATCTCGTCCATCCATCCATCCATACATACATACATACATAAAATACATATGTTTACATATACACATGCAAATAATGGAGTCAATCAATTTGCAACACAGAATGCTCCTAAATTTATGTAATGTTCAACCATTTTCTTATACCGAATGTAATATAACTTTATGCATTACCCAATTTTTATTTCTAAATCTATGATGCCAACTAAATACACTTATCCTTTGATACACATAAAATTTGCCACCTTTAAATAAATTTTTTTTTTTTTCCAATTACCATATAATTAATTTTAAATTAATACCTATAAGTAATCAAATGAGTAATCTTTAAAAAAAATTCTCTTTCCAAAGTTATATATTTACACAAAGGAAAATAGTAGACTCATACTCATAATAACCATTGATCCACTCTTGCAAATGGCTTATCAAGCAAGCCCTTACAACCAGTCGTACCTCAAGCATGGGCAAAAGAGATCATTACAGTAAATGTTTTTCTTTTTAAGCGGGAGGGGTTAGAAGTACAATGTGAAGATACAAGAGGAACCTAGCAACCAATGCTTTACTCCAATTTCCTCAACCTCATCATTGATCTTTCCTTTAGTAATTTCATGTGGACATCCATAACATACTTCTAGGATCCATTTTAAAGAGGGGATTCCTAATATGCATATTACCTTAAATACATCACTTTTCTTTCCAATGAGGGAGAAACATGGGGAAATTTCTGATTTCTCATCATTACCCTTTTGACTTTTTTATTATTTTTAATCGTGATAATTTATAAAGAACTAGGGAGACTTCTAGTCCTATATCAATATAGGAAGAGGGCCATGTGTTTTCTTCGAAGTAATGGACGGTCAGGTGGTAATAATTTGTATAATATAAGGCTTCCCATGAATCCAAAACTCCCGAACAATGCAAATACAGTTGACACTAAAGGTTCAACCAAATGTGCACATAAAGCAAGGTATCGTTCGGCCGACATCAACCCTCCCGAATATATAAAAATTGTAATTAGTAAACCTATTTAAACATAACATTCCATTACAAATTAATTGAGTATTGCTCGGAAAATTTGATCAAAGTATCCATTAATCGCATAGAGAGGCGAGTTAGAGTTGAAATGGTTGATTACTGGTGCACCAATTGTGGCGAAATGGCAATGAATGTCATTGTAGAATTGACAAAGGCGATGTGATTCGTTGCTCCAGCTGCAAGGGCGGAGCTGTGGAAATTATTGATCACAATTCAGATACCATGGCCGAGACCCAAATGGTAGGGTTGGTACGTCAGAACAACCACGAGACCCTACAAGAGTCAACAAAGAAATGCTGCTGCCACCACTGTGAGCGGGAAAATCAAACGCAGCGATCGGAACCGGCTTTAAGTGGCGCGTCGACATCCACGATTTCTACACAATCCGTGCCGGCCTTAAGTGGCACATCAACAACCACGATTTCTACGTCTACCCGCCAGAGGATATTTCAATTTGTGCCAGCGGTTTCTGCGGTTCCGCATATGAAACTATTCGACCCGATGTCAAATGAAACGCCCAAACATTTGGCAACCTCTTTGAATCAACGACTGAAATTGTTTCAATCGTCTAATATATAATCGTGTGGCTTACAAGATGACAGGTAAGCAGAGAGGAGAGTTGATTTCAGAGGGAAACGCCTTACGGCGTAATAATTAGATGATGGTAGTAAATTTGAATGTTTATCTTAGATGATGTTTATATTTGTTAGATGATCATCATGATGTTTATTTTTATGAAATCATATTTATTATACATTATGTATTGGTGAACTTATATCAAAATTTTATATATAGAATTGCATGCAAAACGACATACCTTAAAAAAATGAAATGATATTTTTATAAATTACAAAGTTTAGTATGGTTGAAGCTATGATTCTAAAATTATGATAGATATTTTTTTATTGCTCAGATAATTCATTTATATTGATTCTAACTTAATTAATAAAATATTTCAATACTCACAAGGAAGAAAATTAAAGTTTAAATAATTTAGTCAGTTCTTAATAAGATGAAAATGTGTAACTCATTCAATTTTTAATATTAAATA
>APFE030212951.1:153632-187874 GCA_000404065.3 Pinus taeda | reverse complement strand
TTCATGTTTTCACATTTTTCCTAGCTAAGATTACATCATGTTGTGAATGATAAAGACATGTCTACTTTAAATAATTATGCTAGGTCCCTATAATACTAGTGTATTCCCTCATTGTTATTGTCAGTGTAGCCCCCATATTGTTATTTTTGTGCCCATGTAGTCCCCATATGTTATTGTTGTGCCCTTACATTATTATTGTTATGTCAACTCTGATTATATTGTGACCCCTTAGACTCCTATATATAGAAATGAAGTTTTTCCATTTGAATCATTAAATAATTTTTCATTTGTGTAATGGAAATGAGGTTTCACCTTTGAACAGACTAATTTTGAAGTGTTTGATCTATCTCGTCTTTTATTTTGTGAGTTAGTTGCATAACATTTGGTATCAGAGCTTTGGATTCTAGGGTTTTTCTTATTCAAACAAGTCATCTTCACATTTTCTCTATAGCTTTTTTCCCTACGAGACTTTAGAAGATGAATTTTTTATCACGTGGATAAAAAATCTCAGAGAACTTTGTGTAAAAAATTCAATTCTTGGTTTTCTATAGTTTCAGAGATATGTTATGAGGAAGTTAGGGTTTTTTTAGCTTTCCAAAATTGTGTCTGAAGCAAGCGACCTAGGGGGAATAATCATAACATTTTTATAAGAGTATTTAGAGGAAATATTTACCAAATGGAGAAAAAATCAAAGAGAACATCTTGTAAAAATTGCAGACCTTGGCTTTCTATATTTACAGAGATATGCTCTGAGGAAGTTAGGGTTTTTGTGGGCTTCAAAATTTTGTCTCAAACAGGTGGCCTAGGGAAAATAATGATAACCTACATTTTAGGAATCAGATTTGAATCTATAGAAAGTGATTGAAATTTCACGAACTATAGTTTTCTATGTAGCAATTTCATAGCCGAAGGTTGAAAGACTGACACGTGGAATCCCATACAACTTTGCTCTATTGAACCAGTCCATAATCAGGTCATCATGCGAGGTTTGGCATAACACTTCATTGAAGAATCCAATATTGATCTGACTTGTGGGGTTGGATAGAATATACAAAGGGATACCACAGCTATAAATTTTAAACCTTGGAGATCCAAATTTATAGAGATACACCAGATTCAATATCAAGCTCCTACAAAAAGAAAAAAGAGGGTCTGTAGTTTTTAAAAATTTGCATAAGTTCTATTTGAAAAATTAGTTTGAAGTGGTTCAAAGGGCATAGTGAAGCATAATTATATTTAATTGATGCCGCAAAGAAAGAAAATGGAAACACCTAGTAAGAAACTAGAAATCCTTACCGTGACACATGAAGAAGAGGAAGAAATGTAACATGATATATTAAAATTACGAAACCAAGTGCAACAAATTTCTCTTTCACAAAAATTAATAGAAGCTAAGATGGATGGTTTGAAGAATGGAATCAAAGCTAAGATTAATGATTTGAATAATGTCATGGAAGCTAAGATTGATGGTATAGAAGAAAAATTGAAAGGCAACATGGATTATTTGAAGAAAGACATAGAAGTTTTGAAGGAAGGTTTGACAAAGTTGCTACAAGAAAGGCTTCCTAATGGAGAAAAAGGTGGTATAGGAAATGCATAATGAGAAAAAAAATGTTAATCATGATTTCATAGACTCTAACATTGTATTGAAGACCCACCATATTCCAAAGATAGATATGAGGAAGTTTGATGGAAAGGATCCTGTCACACTGATACTACAAATGGAGAAATATTTTGATCTCCATAATGTGAAAAACACACAAAAGGTACATATTGAAACTTTATATTTAGAACCCAATCATTTTGTATGGTATCGATGTCTTTTCTCTCATAAACAAATTGTCACCTGATCAGACTTTACAGAGGAAATGATAGCACATTATGAGGATACAAAGAGAAACACCTTCTTTAGCCAATTGATAAATCTCAAACAAAAGGGTTCAATGGCAGAGCATATTGAAAACTTCCAAAAATTGAATATAAGGGTAAATGATATTCTATAGGAGCATAGGATTGATGTATTCATATGGACTTTAAAGGATAACGTTCAACATGAGTTTCGCCTTTGGGAGCTTAATTCATTGGAGAAGGCATTCAGGTTGGCAAGAAAAATTGAAAGCAAAATTATGGAAACAAGGAAGCCTACCACTTATAACTATAAATATGGAAGTGTTGCTTCTCGTAGCATTCCATAACCTATAAGGTTAACACCACAACAATTGGAAGGAAAAAGAGAAAAAGGGCTTTGTTACATTTGTGATAGAAAATGCACTAAAGGTCATAAGTGTGATGAGAAGAAATTAATTTACGTAGATTGGGAAGAGGAGGAAGAAAAGGAACAAGAAATGTCAAAAGAAGATGATATATACCAGGAACCAGCCCAAAGAAAGAATAAATGAATCTAACCATAACTTGTAATGAATTGATAGGAATTACCACTCCTCAAACTCTCAAGATAGAATGACATATCAAGACAAGAAAGGTAATAGTGTTGATTGATTTGGATAGTACCCATAATTTTATTGACCGTAAGATAGCCAACGAATTGAATTGCTTACTATATCTATCACCAGAGTGTCAAATGATGGTTGCAAATGGAAGAACCATAAATTTCTCTAGAAAGTTCCATAATATCAGGCTATGCATGGGAGAATATGTATTGAATGGTCCAATTCTTTCCATTCCAATGGGTTTTCTTGATGCTGTAATAGGAGTGAAATGGTTACAAGCTTTGGGTATGATAGCTTTTAATTTTCAAGAACTTTTCTTGAAATGTTTTTTCGGAAGGAAAGGAAGTTGAATTAAGGGGTATCACACGAAAACCAGGAAAGATAATCAGCTCTAATGGAATGACAAATATTCTAAAGAAATAACAATGGGCCATAATTGCATAATTATGTTCACTACAGGTTCAAACATTGAAATAATTCCCCAGATCTCCAAAAAGTCTTGGACAATCATTCTAAGGTTCAAGCAGTGGAAGATCACATTGAGCATCAACAACAAGTTCTCCAACTCTTAAAGTATAACCTCACTTTGGCGCATAATAGAATGAAACAATAGGCATATCAACATCGCAATGAAAGAAATTTTGATGTAGGTGACTGGGTATTTTTACAGATACAACCATACAAACAAATGTCCCTCAAGAAAGCTAATAAGGATAATAAATTATCACCAAAGTATTATGGTCCCTACAAGGTGTTGCAAAAGATTGGTACTATGGCATACAAATTGGAGATTCCAGGGTATTCCCGAGTGCACCCAATTTTCCATGTTTCATGCTTAAAGAAAGTTATAGGTGACAAGCTCCCAGCGTAAACAAAATTTCCAGAACTTGAGAGGAAGGAAAAATGATATTGGAACTTGAATAACTCATGGAAAAAAGCACTCCATAGCTATGAAATCGATCAATTTCAGAGTATCTCATCAAGTGGAAGGACTTACCCTCTGAAGATTCGACATGGGAGGATTATAATTTTATACAGAAGCATCTAGAACTACTCGAGCATTGAGGACAACACTTTTTTAAAGTAGAGGGGCATGTTAGGTCCCTATAATACAAGTGTAATCCCTCATTATTATTGTCAATATAGCCCCCTTATTGTTATTTTTGTGCCCAAGTAGTCCCCATATTGTTATTATTGTGCCCCATAGAAGCCCACTATTGTTATTGTTGTGCCCTTACATTATTATTGTTATGTCAATTCTGATTATATTGTGACCCCTTAGAATCCTATATATAGAAAGGAGGTTTTTTCATTTGAATCATCCAAGAATTGTTAATTTTTGTAATGTAAAGGAGATTTCCCCCTCGAAGACGCTAATTTTGAAGTCATTGATCTATCTCTTCTTCTGTTTTGTGAGCTAGTTGCATAACAAATTTACTTATAAATACATAAAAATAGATATTTATTTTTACATAATATAAATAGAAAATAAAAAATGCATCACCAAGTCTATTATAAAGTCAAACAAATTTCTTTTAATCACCATCACATTATTTATCATTTAATTATTAGCCATAAAATATTATATTTAATTCAACTTTTATTTTAAATTACCATTAAAAAGCTAAGGTAAAATTTTTCCATTATCCATGAAGAAAAAATTAAAACCTCTCATGCATCCATGTAAGCCAATTTGTCTCTCTTATGGTCCATAAAAATGTGTAATCAACATTTTATACATCCATAAGACCTCCTTTTAGTTTACATAATGCTACAAGAACTGTAATTTGAATATAGTAAACATGACTTTACCTCTTATGTCAAAAAATTAATCTTACTTATTAATACACAATTTTCTCACTCGTAAAGTCCTCTTAGAGTTACCACTACACTATTTATATTGATGCTTAACTAAACAAGAAAAAATCATGTGAACAAATTTATAAGCCGATAAGTATCTAAATCGAGAATAAATCTTCAATGTTGTTTCTAAATTCACTATTTTCTCATTTTGGTTACATTCTTCCCATTTTCCTATTTGAGAAGGATTGTGACCTTCAATCCTTATTATCATAGATATTGTACACAATTGGAAATACTTAGTTTTAAGTGTAAAAATGTTTCCATGTAAAAAATGGGTAAACACATTTGTGAATCTTACCAATTATATAGAATGCCAAGAAGACAAATAAAAAAGCAATATAATTAGCTAAATAAAGACAACAAAAACATACAAAAATAGATTAAATGATAAAATAAAAAAAGTACATATCAATCTGCGTTGTCATCACCATGATTATCTTCCTTGCTTTGCATGATAACTCTGTTGTTCTCAAAAATATGTTTTGAGATAGGGTCATGTCATAGTACAAACCACTAATCCCTATACAACACATCTGGGTAAAAAAACACTTGGTTGCAGTGTTTTGGGAAAACATAAGTCTCCCTAGCTTCATGCCACATCTTTCTAGAGTTGATAGATATCAACCCACTATCACAATATTCCTTTACATTATTCCAATCAAATGTGTCCCGCCACTTGCACCTAAAAATAACACAATGGAATGAAGAGAGGTCAATTTGAATAATCTTTTGTATCTTTCCAACATAGCCTAATATCCCCTACATTAGATTTTGATCATGTTGGATAACATGACTAGATTGCTTGAACTCAACTTCCACTCCACAATCTTGTGTCATGCATCCATCGTCAACATCCTCCATGTGAAAATGATGTCCATATGCCCACATATATGTGAAAAAATGCACCTATAAAAGGGTGAAAAAATCATAGTATCACGTGTCTAATAACCCGAACATAATTAAAAATATAAAATGTATAAAGATGTTACAATTCAAAGATGCAGTATGAAGTTAAAAATGTACAAAAAGAGATTATAATTACCGAGTTGTTGTACTCAATCCCTATGTTTAGTGCATCGTCTTCAACATGCAGGTAATGAATAGATGCACCATATTTCTCTCTGACTTAATCAACAACCCAACTGTTAGTGCATGTCATTGGCATATTTTCTTTTAAATGCTCAGGATAAGGCATGCTTCTACCATTCAACCATTTAAATTATTTCTTGTTACTGTCCCATGTCCTCCTCTTCTTGTCAAAATGCAAGCCATAGTTGTGCCACTTCCATATTGTAAAGAATGAATTCATTTATGGCTTCAATTTCTGAATTCATTGATGAAATGAAACCAACATATATAGTATGAGGTAATATGAAGTTTAGTGTCAATAGTTATTCTGTATAAATTTGAAAAATGATAGCCACTTAGTCTTTATCATGCACCTCCTTCCATTCATTTTGGGAATTTCCCCTTCTCAATTGTTTTCATCACTTTCGTCATCCCAAGTCATCACACCTGGTGTGTTGTCAATATTCTTAATGTACTCACTAGCATAATAGAAAGGCCCATACAATATATACCCCTCTACCATAGACCCCTCAGGTTTTTCCCTTTGTCGAATAAAACCTTTCAATTTCTTCATGTACCTACCTAAGAAGAATATCTAATGACAAGAAACTACCCCAATAATTCAACCTCATCTACTAGGTAAATTAGAAGATGAACCTGTAAGCCCATGAAACTTTTCGACAGTTCCTTCTCAAACATACAAACAATCTTAGCTATCTCTTGACGCCACCGTGGAATGATAGCCATATGAATCTCCTTTTATGTTATCTAACATACAAATGCATATAATTTAGATATAGCACGTCATAGGTCCTGGGGGAAGTCATGGTTCACACACCCAAGCATGAGCAGAGGATAATAACACTGCATAGTAAATAGTACATTATACAAAAATTAATTATAAAATATCGCATTGCATAAAAATTAAAGAAAATAGTAAAATCATGTTTTTGACATGTGTACTCGTAGAAGGTTCAAATGGTCATGTGATTTCAACCCCGAGAAATGATCTTCCATAGTGAAGCAGCATCGTAGTGAAGACCCATATAAATAAGGCACCCTCACACTCATTATAACTTCCTTTGCCAAACAAATATCATCTTTCTTTAAAATCCATGGGACATCACCTTCTTTGAAAGACCGAGAAGGACCAACCTCTCCTCTAATTTATTGTCTTGCCTAATGTTTCTTTTTATTTTTTGATGAAATAATATATCTCTTAATAGCGAAAGTGTCATTTTATTTCGATGATATGTGCCTTCATAAAGAAGATGAAACATTTTTAAATATATGCATGGGATATAGTAAGTGGGAAATCTTAAGAGGATCCCAACATGGGAGCTCATAAAAGACAGATTCCCTTTCATTCCAATGGTAAATTTCTCAACATAGGTTTCAAAGGATTCTGGATCATCGAACATAGGCTCCCAATTTGAATGGAACATTTCTGCAAACTCCTCCCATTTCTCTCTCTCCTCTAAGCCATTCAACTGGTGTCATTATTGCAAGCCTTTGGGTTCTCTCTGATATAGCATTCAAATAAGATTTTTCTCTTATGTAAGGGTGTTCTTCTGGGAGAAATATCTTGGAGCAGTCATACACTAGCTTTCATAGATGGTTGGACCACCTAGCCTTTAGAGAAGGTCCACAACATTTACATCTATGATACCCTTTTGTTACAAGACCTATGAAATTATTGTGTCAGGTCAGCACTTTAACGACCATGAATATTAGAACAATTGTAGTAAATTAAATTAAATATATAAGAAATAATGTTTTTGTGTATATAAAAAAATCAATAAAAATGTAATTTACTAGAGCAAACTCCTAAGCCTAGATAATCATGTATGGTGTAAACACATATGCCATACAATGTAAAAATCCTCTCTATTGTGATGGGTCTTGATACATTGTACACATGTATCCCTTCACATAATTGCTTCTATTCATCTACCAATGGGTGTAAGTATACATCCATATTCATCACTTGTTTTCTACTAGGGACTATGAGAGCTAACATAAGATGTTCATTCTTCACAAACAACCTTGGGGGATATTGTTATTGATCACTACTAGAAGCCAAACATAACAGTTGGAGTTTTGGAGGGAATGTGGGTTGACAACATCCATGGCTATGTTGAGTCGACTTTGTACTTCATCCTTAAATTTTTCAGGCCATGTATCCTCTATATGGTTCATGACTATTGAATCTGTTGGGATTCACAAAACCCTTGACTCACTTCTGTGTGAGGCGTGCCATCCTTGCAACATAGCTAATTCTTTGCAACGAAAAAGACTTTGAATCCTTGGGATTATAGGAATATGCATCAATATATTATGAGAAGGATCATGTGATTTACCCATTTTCTTTGAATATGGTAACTTTCACGCCCACATTTTAGACATATCCCTTTGTCTTCATATTCTCCTCTATATAGAATACAATGATTTATACATGCATGATAAGATATGTACTCAAAACACAACATTTTCAACAACTTCTTTACCTCTTCACAACTACCTGAGAAGACATTATCACTTAGAAGAATCTTATCATTGAATAACCTGCAGTTAGTGGGAAATATAATTGTACAATGTCAATATCCAATATTCTTAAAATTGACCATTTTTAATATTGTTTATGTGACAAGATTTCTCAAAATATAAGGGACTTGACCAATCATGAAGGCGAATTAGCTCAATATTGCCGAGAAACATGGATTCGACATGTCAAACTTTTCTTTGAAGTTGTACAACAACATTGTTGTACCCGACTAAGTAGACTTTGTCTTGCCACCAAGTCCAAAGAGAAGCTTGGTTGAAGCAGATATCAAACTTTTGAATAAGGTATCAATGATATGAGAATCATCCCCTAGCTAATCATTATGTAATGCATCTAACACCATTTCCTCCATAGTAGTTGGATCTCGTAAGTAATCATCCATACCAACCACTATTTGATTGCCTCCATTTCCAACTTGTGATGAAGAACTACTGTTGTTGTAGTCATTCCTAATTTGTGAATCTAGACGTAGTGGGAATCAAATAGGTGGTTGATTCAACCATTATTTGTATGTGTTGGGCCATTAATATGTCATTATTAATATCACTTTTGAATGCTTATTCCACCCATTTCTACCATTCTTTATCACATCATTTATCATAATTTATTATATAGTTCTATTTTATAATTATTTATGCTCTTATGGATAAATATTATTTCTTCTCCTTTATTTTTAATAAATTGATTATTATGCATGATTTTACCAATGATTCTTTATTAATAAATTGGTTGTAACATTACTCGCCATTTTTAGCCTCCAAGATATTTTCTAGATTGAAGATTTGAGCTCCAACTCATCGTTAAATGTCCCAACTCAGAAATTCGCTCGAATAAGAAGTGACAATTTTTCATTAGATGTTTTGGGCAAATGTAGAAGAATATGGAAAATCCAAAACATGGGTTTTGTCAAAAATGAACCAAATTAGTTTTGCAATGAGCAGTTTTCCCAAATTCGGCCCATACTAAGAGAAACGGAAGGTTCTCTGAAGACGTTTTTCTCAAATTCGTTGTTGTGGCCATTTTCCAAATTATCTCAGCTGCAATACCAAAATCAACCTATTCATTTTGAATGCTGATGGGGAGATATTCCAGATATGATCTTGTTTATCAACTTGTTGTGAGAAATCCAATTTTGTAATGAGAATCATATTGTAATTATCTCTGTTGTAACTACTCTCTGTTCTCCCTCTCTGTATTTAAATGAAAACGAAGATCAGAGAAGGGGATTAAGAGGATTCATGATTCATGATGGGATAGGTTATGAGAGATTAAGTTAGGGATTATTAGAGATAGGAGAGGATAGGATAGGAGGAAAGGTGGACTATTGCATTACCATTGTAATTCTCAAGGATTTTGTTGTTGTAATGATTTCACAGTTTGATGATTAATATATAATTCAGAGGTTGCTGTTCATTTGCCTTATCTGAAGTAGCCCAGCAGCATTCGCTGGCAGCTAAGGGCCCAGCCTCTGGTGGATTAAGTTGCTACTCTATATTATATCTTTATGATTTTTGCAAGTGTGGTTTGTTTAATGGTTACCTTCTGCAATTGAATGGCGTTGCCATTTTCTTCCATCATAACAAGATTATTATTCATTACAACTTAAATTGTTATGTTGTTCATTTTGGTTATAAAGCTTTGCCGTTCACTTCAGATTCTTCCATGCATTACAGGTTGCTGCTTATTTAGTATTGCTGCTCATTTCTATTAATTTCGTAATGTTGTTCATTTCCATTTAGTATTGCTATTCATTTAGCTTTGCAGTTAATTTCCATTTAGCGTTGTTGTTCATCTTCAATAATTTAGTATCATTGTTCCTTTCGATCAATATTTCATTTCTGTAAGATGAGCTTTGTTGTTCAATTCATCTGCTAAAGTTAAGTTTTATTGTTTAGTTTTTCAATAGACTTAGTCGTTGTTCTTTTCTACAAGGATTTGATTTCATCTTTTAATTGATATTGTAGCAAATGTGTTTTAGTAAGCATTTCCAATTGAATTTTCATTTCCATTTATATACTTTAGTGTGGATTGAAAGATCAACAACTGTAAAGAACATTGACTATGGTTGTCTATGTTCTCAGATTGGAGATCTTGCCTATGATTGATTTTCATTTGCATCAGTTTATAGGGGAGAGAGTTATCATTACTGAGTCCTCGACTGATGATTGTTTCAGTGAATGATTTAGTTCAGAACATTTCAATTTCTTGTTTTTCCAATTAGATTTTGTTTCTAGGATTCATTTATCTTTGCATTTTAAAGCACTATACTGCAAAACATTATTCTTGAGCAAATGACCGCCTCAAACTGAATACACTCTTGAGATAAAAAATCTTCCTTGGGTTGACAATTAATGTGAAGATAATTAGGAGTTGAAAATACACCTTTTATCAATCAACATTTTTGCACCAATGCTGGGGAGAGTGTAGCCATTTCTAAAGAGTAGTGTGCATCTGATGGGTGCCTGTTAGGAAAGAATTGGGTATTAAAAACAGAAGGTAAGAACCTCTGTACGGAGCATGTAAAAGCCCTGCTCCCCCACCTGCTTTCCAACAAGATTGTTAAAGAACTGAGGGTAGAAATAAATGTTTGAATTTTTATGTGAATAACTAAAAAAAAAAAAAAAAAATTGAAAAAACAAAACTCATGATTTCACTCAATTGGTGATGTAAGCACCACCCATTTCACTAACCAATTGACAGGAACATTTGAAGAAGGAGCCTCAAATAAACACATGAAGAACATCTTATATTATGGTAAGAAATGGCTCACATTTCTACTTTTGAATTCCCCATCAAATATCTAGGAGGAGTGACACAAATGCACATAATTCCCCCATCTTCTCTACCAAATTTTCATGGTTTGACAAATGAAGATCCAGATACATTCTTATTTGAGTTTGAAATACTTTGTAGAGGATATGATTATTGTAATAATGATCAAAGGTTGAAAGTGTTTCCTCTAACTCTAAAATGAGCAGCCCTCCGATGGTTGATGATCCTAGGTGGTAACTACATTCAAACATGGGAGGACAAGAAGAACATATTCTTGAAGAAGTACCAAGACTATTGTAAGGCTGATGAAGATATTTTCAATATGATAGAAGGGGAAGATGAAAGCTTGGAGGACTATGTAGATCGATTTCAATACGACCTTCAAAAATCAAAATATAAGGATTTGGAAAAAGAGATCTTAAAAACACTCATACTCAAAGGAATCAAAGATGAATTTTTAGAACTCTTAAATCTGATAGGAAAAGGTGATGTTTTTCAGTTATCATATGATGATGTTTGTGAATTGTGCATAAGGTACTCAAGAGGAATCCCCAAGGCTGGTAATAATTCTAGAGACATTTGTTCTTTCTTTTCCAAATCTGCTACAAGAACAAGAGACATAAGAGCTGAAATCAATGATTTATTTGAACATTTTAAAATTGATTTTATTAGCTCTCTAAGTTCAAAATTGGATGCTTTGCAGGTTCAGAAAAATCAAGAATTTGATAAAGTGTTTTGCCCTCATGACTGAAAGGAGCATTCCATAGATAGTTGTTCTTCCTTATCTAGGATGGAATATCATATCCAAGAGATGAAGAAGCTGCAACAAGGTCAAAACCATGGAAATCATGGCCTACAGGTATGGTTCAAAACACTTCCTCTCCATTCCCTTACTTGCATAATCCATTATGGAATACTCATGTTTTAGGGAAGCCATGTCAATCTCAATATAACCACCACCAATTTTGTCTACAAGTTTGGCATGGTTCATCTTATGTTGCATGACTAGTCTCCCTCATTTTGTAGCACAAACACATCCTCCATATTCTCCACCAGCTCTTCCACAACATCTTGTTTGCCTATCAAAATCATCCACTCAACCCAATCAACTACATCATCAAAATGCTCCATTCCGTACACAATTTCCTGCTCAACTAATTCCACACCCTCACCACAATAAACTAGTACAACATGCTGACAGTGTTGAATTTCAAAATTTACCCACTCTTCCCACCCATTCTATCTCACATGCACCATTGGAGAAAACTTATATTGAGATTCAGAATGTTTCAAATTCAAAAATTGTAGAAGTTATGGAAGAAAATGAGATTTCTTCTAGTTTGCATCAACAAGTTGTTTTAAAAGCTCAAGAAATTCATGATATGATGGATATGGGAAATAAAAAAAGTAAAGGATATATTGAAGATTGGTTTCACTCCATCATTTTTTTGCAGCATCACTCCATACTTCAACAATTTTTGACACCATCCTTTCAAGGGAAGTTGGCTTCTCATACCCTAATATTCATTAATATGCATTTTTCAAATTTAGGTATGCATATATTTGAAGCCTTATTTTGAAAATGGTTCCACTGATAAATTTATAATGAGTGATTGTACAATACTCCTAGTTTTACTTACTCTAGTGTGAAGTTATTTGAATAGATTTTCCTTTTAAGGAAGTAGATCATACTTTGTATACAAATTGTTGATTGAAGTAAGTTTATTTTTTTAGCAAAATCCAGATCAAATATATTTTTTAAGGTTATTTTGGCTTTTATATCAATGCATGATCTAAAGGAATGTTAATGGAATAAAGATAAGATAATTTTTAGATATATTAGATGCATAGTTAGTTATGGGATCAAGATAGATATTGCAAATTTATGTTGTTATAACTAATGATTTATTTTTTTAATGATTGTTTATGATATTATATTTTCTAATGACTTTTCATTGATTAAATTAATGAATCAAAATATTTCTAAAAAATCCTATTTGAATGTTGTCACACTTTTTGCTTGATACTTATGACTTAAGAGTTACAAAAGATTATTTAATTTTTTTCATTATATGTTTGTGAATTATATTTTCATTATCTATTTATTTAAATCAATAATACATAGATTAGATCAACTGATAATTAATGAACTAAGTTTTTATTCCCTTTCTTTAAAACTAATATATATATATATGTGATCTTTATTGCTGGGGAGTTACAAAATATTTTTTATTTTTTATTACTTTGTGATTGTATATCATATTTTCAATATATATTTATTTAGTTTGGTTTTCAATTTGAGGATTTTTTATTTTAATAGATTATTATGTAGGTTAGATCAATTAATAATTAATGACCTAAGTTTGTGGTTTCTTTTTCTAAAACTAGTTTTAATAAAATTATTTACTTTGGTTTTCAATTTGAAGATCTTTTTTATTCTAATAGATTATTATGTAGGTTAGATCAATTAATAATTAATGACCTAAGTTTGTGGTTTTTTTAAAAAAACTAGTTTTAATAAAATTATCTAGTAAAAAAAACTATTTACTATTTAATATAGTTAATTTTGTATGGTATAGAATAGGTTATGTTTGTAGATATATTATTATCAAAATTGATAGATAATTGTTAATGTAAAAGGAACTTCAAAAAATAAAAATTTAAGGATTAAAGTTAGAAAGTTGTTTAATTTTTCATGTGTTTTTCAAAAAAAAAATTGTTAATTTATTTTTATTTTTTAAAATAATTTGCCCAAATTTTATACGATGGAATTAGTTTATTTTAAAATTTATAGAAACTAAAATAAAATTGTTAACAATTTAAATAATTATTGAATTAAGGCTTCTGTGATCCATATCAAATTTTTGAGACATGTTTTTTAGCAATTATCACATCAAAATTCATTTGTCGATGCATTTTAAAAGAGCGAGTGTGATTCACCATCAAAACAACATGAACCACACTTGTTGGTTCAAAACGCATCAAAAAAATAAATTTTAATATGATTATCGCAAAAAAACATGTCTCAAAAATTTAAAAAATTTGACAGAAATTTAATAAAACATTTTATAAATTATATATTAAAAATTAATGAAGACTTTGACTTTTATACTTAAAACTTTCTCTCTTTGTTTAAAAAATTATATTCTATTAATAAATTTTCCATCTTAAAATAATAAATTAATATTTTCATCTTTTTAAATATATTTGTATATTTTTAAATATATTGATGCAATTACTTATAGCAACTTGTTTTCCCAATCTTGTTGAGATAGGATTTATAAACAAAACCATGGACAAATGCCTCGATTATTGCTTAATATCATGTTATTGTGCCCTAATCCCAATATTCCCATACTCGATGTGTCTTTTTTGGGCCTTGAAAAACTTCTCTAGCATTTTTGTGCAAAATAACCCTCACAATACCGACCAATTATGGCCTCGAACTTACACAACCTTGGAATTAATGGAATTCATGGTTGCTTCGATATGTAAAAATATTCTTTCAGCTCATTATTGTTTCATTATTGAATTAAATATGTTCTACATGGAAATCAATGAAAACCTCATAAAATAAAGAAGTAGTCTATAACGCGATTTTTTGAAAGTCTTTCCGGCAGATTTTTCCGGTCAAAATCCGGTAGCAATTCATTGGAATCTCAAGTTTGATAGCTAGTTTCTGCACAATCAATGGCTCCCAAGGGTTTTTCAAGGCGCTGAATCCAAATATACAGTTAAAAAACCATTTTAACTGCTAAAAATCAAGATTTAACCTCATTATTTCGCCAGATTCCGTCACCGGAATCTCCAAAAAATCGCATTATAAACAACTCATAAAATAAATTCCTTAGGAATGTGTAACACAACTATTATACATGGAATATGAAACCCAAAATATTCCTAATGTATAGCACATCTTACCTTAAAAAAATCGCTAATTAATGTAAATACGAAAGGTACATCCTCGGAAACACCATCATATTGGTTGCTGGGAAATGTGTGAAGAAACCACGTTCATGGTTTTAGTTTGTATATGCATGGTTTTCTTTCCTTGTGGATCCACCATTTTGGGTTGTAATTATTATTTTGGGATGTGATTATTATTAATATGGATTATTTTTAGATTAAAAAGTGCAATATGTGGATGGTTCTGTGGGTGGTTCTGGTATTTATTCAATCAGTTGTGTTATTGTCATGTCACGTCATTGTGGGCAGGCCAGAAACCATGGGTGGGGTGAATGCAATATGGAGAGGTGGTTGAACTCATCTTCTAGTGTTCTTAAAGCTCCTTTGAATTTTTGGACATTCAATTCGACTAAGTTACTCGTTTTCTAGAGTACCTCAATGAGGATCGATATGAGGATCACAATGTAATCATCAGCTTCATGAATGACTTACAATGCAACCAATGGCATATGTAGGATTGGTTAGTCAATTTCCTAACAGATTAATGGAGATTACATGAGAAGTTGGAATGTCGTGAAGGAATACTCTCCTACATGGAAAAGCATGTACATTGTGATTTCAAATCCCTTTTATCTTAGGATTTTGGTCCTCACCACCTTGCTCTATCAACTCTTCCATTTGTTTATGTTTGTTGGATGTATTTTGATTTTGAACACCTTTTGGTATCTTTAGTCTATTAAATTTTGGTTACTCAAGAATGTTCAAGCAACAAGACAAAAGTTTGGGATTTTTTCTATTGGCCAATAAATCTGATAATAGTGAGGCCAACCGATTTTTGAGAAAATGTAATAACTTTAAATAAATTTCTATTTAATAGAACCACCCTGATTAAAAATAAAAAATAAAAAATTAAGGAGTGCAATTACGCTTTAAAGTAATATATTAATAATATTGATATGGATGGATTAGTTTAAATATGAGGGGTACAGTTATGGTTAAGATAATATGATAATATAATGTATGTAAATTAGTAATAATATTATTATTTTAGTTTATTAAAGTAATATTATAATAATTTTTAATTAAGTGAGGTGTTACCAATAATTTTAAAATTTAATTAATATTTTTAAAAGTAAATTACTAATTATATTTATTAGAATTTTTGGATTATATATCTATATATGAATGTCAATGTGTTTATATACTTCGAATTTCAAAGGGAGTTTGTAAGATGTCATCATTTACATTGTCAATTCAAGGTTTATGAAACTTGTGAGGCACTACGCACAATTTACACGAGAAAAAGTTTCCTCACTTTTTCCAAATGACCTATGTTTTGGAAAGAGAAAATTTATGATGACACAAAGTCTAGATGGAAGACAATCTTAGTGTATTAGTTTACAACTCATTTAGATGGCATCCCACACATCCAAGTTCCCTTCTCATATGCTCAGCTATGTTTTATTGGCTGGACTACATCCAAACAATTCTACATCATGACGATTATATAGCAACTGCTATTACAATTTGGTAGTAGCTCAACTCTATGACAATAACCACAAATATCATCAATTAAAAATATGTGGCTTCAAGATTGTTTTACTGAATAATTGGGAGTAGCATCTAGTGATCCCTGGGATTCCAGCAAGGATGTTACAACTCCCAAGGGTTTTTCAACTTAAATTATCAACTTAAGGTTCATACAAACTTAGAGGTGACAGTCCTATATGCATAATAGGTTAGATTCTACTCATGTCACCCTCATTCATGAAATCAGATCAAGGCGTTCAAAAACCACTCCTCCAACTAATTAGAATGAAAACTTCTTACAAAAGCGTAAATGAACATGATTCTAACTACAAAGGTGAAAATGACATTTATTAAATGTAAATGCTAATGTAAATGACATGAAAGGAAAAGGCTAGCCTATTTGCAGAAGTAAGTCATGCTAATCTACTTGCCCACTTAATCAAATCAATAACCTACTTGCATGTACCATTTTTCTACTCACACTTGCTTGAAAATGAGGAGTCTGATCTTTGACATACCTACAAAGAAAAACACTAATTCTAACTTTGTTTTGCTATATGATGGTTGCAATGAGGAAGGGATGAGGTTAGAGTGGTCTTAGAGTCTTCCTTATTCATCAAATCACAGTTTGGGGGACATTATTCAACTTATTATGTCAGAGTCAAAGTATGGAGCAAAATTGATTGAAGAAAACAATGCTACAGGAGGTGCTACAGAAGGTCTTGTATTGCTACAAAAAGCCTTGTTTTGCTACAAGAGGAGGTGAATGAAGGGCGTTGGGGTGAATGAAGGGTGTTGAAGCCCCTTAACCAAGCCTAGTGTTGATGTCCTTCATTTACCTTAACGGAGTGACTTAGGGTATAGAGTTTGGAAGCAAGGCGGGGTGCCTAGGAGGAAGGTGGAAAGGTCTAGGTGGATGTGGAAAGTTGTGCCCACCCCTGCAAATCAACAAAGTTCCTGTAGCTAGTCAAATACATGCATCAAGTGATTATTATTGCAATAAAGTAAATGGATATGGAAAAGATGAGTTGAATTTTATTGAAGTCTACTCTAACCTACAACAAAATTCCAATTGCCAAACCAATGTTGCTAACTCCTAAGTTGCAAAGATTAAACATGCAGAAATATTGCAATCTGATACGTAATAATTTCCATGAAATGATAAAAAAAATAGTTTTGAGCTGCTATTATAGATATTTCCAACCACTCTTCCCACAAGAGAGGTGATAGGAAAGCCTACAATTACAAGTTTTTATGATATAACATGTGCTAAAATAGGGAAAGAATTTCAATGTTTTGAACAAGAACAAGAAATAAATACAAGAGAGGGGCTAAAGCCTCTAGGTTGGGCCCAAACCCAAGAGTTTCAACCCTCCAAACTAACTCAGATGCAATCCGATGGTAAAATTCTCATTAACAGAAAATGATATTCATGTACATCATATGAAAGATAAGAATACTAATGTCAAGCACTAGGATCTCAGTAGCTAGTCCTAGCTACAACAAAAATTCGAACCCTAATGAGCCTTTCAATTGTTTTATTTATATAAATGTAATTGCAGGGTAAATCCCATGAAAGGAGGAATGTTCCCCTCCAAAATATCGATATTTGTGGATGTAGTTCCCTTTGACCTTGTCATGCACTTGGAGTTCCTTGGTTGCTAGTGAATTTGAGTTGTTGGTGAGGATTTTGTGATCTCAAGCTAAGTTAGGGAGTTAATGAGGTGGACAAACCCCCTATATTCTCTCTAGTTGTCTCCATCAAGCCCTTGCATGATAAATATCTCCATAACTGCTTCTTTTTCCTGCATATTAACCACATTAGGCCATACAATATGACAAACACCCTTTAGTGCTCCTACTAAGCATATTATGGCTAAAAATGAGAATTAATGTGAGAAAATGAGAGTTTTAAGAGCTGAAGGATAGCACAATGAACCTCAAAATGTGCCTATTGATGGGCCCCTTCATCACCCCCTACTGAAGGTGTTGATAATCCTTTGAGCAACTTAGTCACTGATGTGAAGTTCATGCATGGCCCTGGCTACCTCTCTGAAATCCCAAGGCATCTCATATGGTGTACCTTCCTGTGGATAAAAACTTGCATTTGTGTCTATGTATTTCCCTTATTTTTGTTCTTCTTCTGGGTTCTTTATCTCTTGTAGGCCCAACAGTAAGGGAGGACTCAATTTGAGCCCTATCCATTTTATCTTCAGCCTTTGCATGATCCTTTTGTATAATGGGGTTCTCTCGAAGGCATTCCTTAGTCTTTCTGGAGAGTGATACTCTCTGATTTGCAAACTATGAAGCAGGGCATGCCATCTTCTTTGAAAACCCTATAAACGCTTTGTTCTCAGCATCCTAAAGGCATCCTCAAAATCCATGATACATTTTTCTTGGGCTCCCATGTACCTAGGTGATAAATCAGAATCAAAGGAGATGAGATTGGGGTTACTGATGATAGCCTTCTGGCTTACTAATTTTGCTCTGATGTATAAGGGCTCCCTTTCTTCTTTTTCCATCACATTCTTTACTTCTTCAACTCTTGTTTCCTCATGGATCAACCAAGAGGTGAATGCCATAAGTTTCATGTCTCCCAAGATTGACCCGGGGTCCCATAAATTCATATATGTTAGGATTAGATTATGCATGTACAACTCAGTTAGTTTTTCCCTATCCTCAATACTTGTATTTTTGTAAAATTCAATGAAATATCTATGGTCTTGGAAAGGTAAATACCCATACTGTGTTAGTGTATTTGTTTGGAATTGCAGGCACTGCTCCTTGGGGAAAATGACATATGATTTTGATGGTTGCCTGCATTGTATGGATTCCATAGATAAACTTGCCATAGTATCATGTTGTGTCTCTTTTTCATGCAACTGCTCTCTTAGCCTTGTGTTTTTTTCTTGTAGCTTCTCTCTCATGATTCACTCCCTTAGTTTCAAATCATTCAATTATTTGCCCATTTCATTGACTTTCTCTTCCATGAGGCCCACATGATCAAGGTGGATATTGGTGGTCACCTATCTATTCCACCTATACCTCAAGTCGGTTTCAATTGTTTCCTTGTTTATTTCATCATTTACTATTTTTAGCAGTTTTTTGGGTCTTGAACTTTTGGAGCAGTTTTGGCCCTCTAAATGACGTTTTCTTGAGTTCCACTGCAAGTCCATAGCCATAGGTAGGATCATGTGACAAAACCTGTAGTAATCGTAGAGACCTTTCCAACAAGTTATCATATGTGTGAAACGGAGATAATATGACCAAGTTACGACCCCGAGAAGTTGGTTGCCAAACTAACCCCAACAGGGCTGATAAACACTTGGTGTTTCATCTCCTCAGGTTAGGGTTTTGGTTGTTTAGAGTTTTATCATGTTTTTCAATAATAAATAGGTCATTGAGCCTCATTGTAATAGAGTTCAAAGGCATGTAGTCACCACATCACTTCCTAGAGATAAGATACCATCATCTAAGCTAGTCTTATTTCCATTCTGTTTGTAAGCATATTTCAATATTTGATATTAATGAAATGAGGTGTTATTTTTGCTGCATATTTGTGTTTATGGTTATATCTGTAATTTTTTGCGTTCCTGTTTCAATTCAGATCAATGGTATCAAAGCGATCTTCTCTTGCTATGTTTTTCTTTGCATGTCCCCAACGAGGCCGGGATATAAGAAGTTAGGGCTTGAACTGGTCGAACCTTTGCAAGACTAGCCATGCAAATCTCAACGACCTCCCATGGTAGAACAAAAGAAGGACAAGGGTCCTATCAAAATCTTGCTCGAAGAATCCCTCGAGCGAAAAAGGAACGTGATGATGGACAACTTTGCCCAGATCCTTCAGTAGCTACCCGGGGGTGACGCATCTACTTCCAGTAGCTACTCTGGAAGCGCCACACCCTTTAAGGTACAAATTAACCTTTACATTCCCATATTTGAGGGTTAGATAGATGCAGACACTGCAGATAAATGGTTAAATCTACTAGAAGGATATTTTTATGTTCATGATTTTTTTGGCCAGGAAAAGATTACTTTTTCTCTTCTCAAAGTCGTCCTCCATGTCAAGGAATTGTGGGAAACCTACTGCACACAGAAGGATGATAGTATGCCCTCACTATTTTTTCCCACACCCATTTGGGATTCTTTTCGGGATGCCATCATCGAGAAGTACTACCCTGTCAGGAGCTGTGAGAATAATTACATGAAGTGGACCACACGACAAGGAAGGGACCAATATGTGCAAGAGTTTACCAATGTTTTTCATACCCTTTGCACGAAGTTGGGTATCAAGGGTTCTGAGAAACATTTGGTACTCAAGTACCTTAGCTACCTACATAGGTACATCTAGGATGAGATGAATTTCTTGGACATCTCTTCGCTTGGCACGACGTACCAATACAATGTCAAGGTTGAGAAGAAGTTTAAACAAAAAAAGTGAGACTTTGGATCCGCAAATCCGAAGCAAGAGAAAGGTGCCCCCAAATCTCAAAGAAAAGGGAAAACGCAAGGCGGGCTGACCCATGACAACCCACCAAAGCCGCAAGAAAAGAACAACGCAATGAAGACAAAGAAGGACACGAAAAAGTGGTGTGAGTTCCATAAGAGCTCAACTCATAACACAAGTGAGTATTGAGCCAAGCAGTCACTGGTGGCTGAGTTGAAGGCTTCTAAGTCCGACGCATGTTCTGACTTTGAGTTAGAACTCAACAAGGAAATGATAAAGGGAAGCATATCATTGATGCAAAGCCCAGTGTCACTATGTGCACCACCAAGATCCAGAATATTGAGCCTAAAGATCTAGAAGAGGGGGAGCACCTATTTCACTCACAAATATGGGTGAAGAGTTCTTTGTTGTAGTTCATTGTTGATAGAAAGAACCAAAATAACCTCATTTTAGTAGAGGTCATGAAGTAGTTGGGCCTACCGACTACAGCACATCATGGCCATACACCATCAGGTGGCTTCACCAAGGACGAGATCATCATGTTAGCCCAACACTGTCACCTTCCCTACAACATCAAGCCCTTCACGGATGAGGTACTATTTGATGTTTCTCCTCTTGAAGTTTGTGATTTATTATTACGACAACCATACTTATGGAAGTGACATGTTGTATATGTGTCTGGACCTTACTCTGTTATTATTTCTTTGGGTACTAAGCTATACATGATATTGGAGGTAGCCCCACCTACCACCATCTCTTTGATATTTACTAAGCAATGCGTTAAGGTCATCTCCCAAACTGTGAAATTTATTTTCTTTTTGATTCATTGTCAAAGTAAGGGGAAGGACATAGCCACATCCATGGCCCTTGGGAAGGGTTCCTCTAAGCAGCAGAAGTAGGTGGATGTGATCATGGAAGAATACAGGGCACCTTCTCCTCCCCCAAAGGGGTACCCTTGCATTGTCAGGTCAAGCATTTAATATATCTACCTCCCAGAGAACCTCTACCCAATGGGTCGATATATCACCACTCCATTTTGGAAAATGAAGAGATCAAGCGGAAAATCCAAGATTTGCTGCAAAAAGGGCACATCCAACCAAGTTCGTTGCCTTGTGGGAGCCCGATTGTACTAGTACATAAGAAGGATGGAACCTGGAGGATCTCCATTGATTATCAAGCATTCAACAAAATCATTATTAGGAACATGTATCCAATCCCACAGATTGATGACCTGTTGAACCAACTCAAGGGGGCCAAGTATTTTAGAAAGATCGATATGAAGTCTAGTTATCACTAGGTTCCAATAGAGCCCACAGATGTATGGAAGACTGCCTTTAATCCAAAGAAGGCCTTTTTGAATGGTTGGTTATTTCTTTCGGGTTGAAAAATTCCCCTGCTACTTTTATGAGGCTAATGGATGGCATATTTCGGCCCTTCACCAACTCGTTCATGGTGGTTTATTTGGACGACATCCTCATCTTCAACAAGAGTTGGGAAGAACACTTGCAACAGATTCGGCAGGTCCTTCAAACCCTTCGACAGAATAAACTATGTGACAACTTGGAGAAATGCAAATTTGGCATAAGCCAGGTCCAATAGTTGGGTTACATCATGGATGAGCATGGTGTGCATGTGGACCCGACCAAGATCCAAGTCATTCGGAATTGGCCAGCCCCGACCACTCTAATGGATCTTCGCAACTTTTTGGGCCTTGCAAATTTTTATCAGAGGTTCGCGTTGGGATTCTGCCATATCACTTGACCTTTGAGTCAAATTACTAAGGGCGGGGCGAAAGAAAAGTTTTCCTAGACCGAGTCCCAACAAAAGGCATTCATTGAGTTGAAGCACTGGCTCTACTCTGCACCAGTACTCACACTACAAGACCTATAGTAGACATTTGAAATCGAGACAGACACCTCAGATTATGTTATTCGTGCATTCCTCACCCAATAGGGGCATCCAGTGGCCTATCATAGTGAGACAGTTTCCGATACAATTCAGAAGTATCCCACCTATGATAAAGAAATGTATTCTATCATGCAAGCTTGCCGAAAGTGGAAGCACTACATTCTGGGGAAGGAGATGGTCATCCGCACCAATCACCAACCTCTTCAGTTTATATAGACATAGGGGAAGTTGTAGAATTATTACCATCAAAAGTGGTCTACATATCTACAAAAATTCCACTTGAACATTAAATACAAAAAGGGCGGCACAAATGATGTCGCAGACTTCCTCAGTAGACCCCTAGTTTTAGCTCTAACCACTGTTCTCAACTCTTGTGGTTAGGAGACCTATGAATGGATGCAACTATACAAAAATTATCTAGAGTTCACCTCCACATACCATATACTAGTAGATGGGAAGCAAGTTACTGATTTCCACCTCCATGACGCATTGTTATGCTACTTGGGCCACATTTGTGTTCCTTCAAGCGAGTGTGCCAAACTGATTTGGGAGGTGCACTATAGTCCGATCGCAGGACATTTTAGGGTGGATAAAACTGTGGTTGTAATACAAAATTACTACTATTGTCCCAAACTCTGACTGGATGTTGGGAAATATATCAGATCTCACACTACCTACGCCATCGCCGAGCCATCCATCAAGAAGCAAGGCATGTACACTCCTCTGCCTACTACCAGCTAGCGATGGGAATCCATCTCCATGGATGATATGTTTGGCCTCCCTTCTACCAAAAATGGTAATGACTGTATATTTGTGGTCATGGACATATTTTCTGAGATGATTATATTGGCATCCTACAAGAAGAGTATCACAACAGAGGACACTGCCAAACTCTTCTTTGAACAAGTATGGGTACATTTTACGATCTCAAAAACCATTATATTAGATCAAGATAGCAGGTTCCTTAGCACATTCTGGTCAAGCCTCTAGACACTATTGGACACCAAGCTCACCAAGTCGGCTGCCTTCCATCCCCAGAATGAGGCCAGACCGAGGTTGTCAATCGGATGATAGTGCACATACTCCACATGTACAACTCCAAGCATCCTCGAACTTGGGATGAGAGTCTTCCATATGTGTAGCATAGTTATAATAGATCTATCCATAGCTCGACTAGTCGCAGTCCCTTTCAAGTGGGTCTAGAATTTCAACCATTGTGTCTGATTGATGATGCCATGCCTTAGGCGACTACACAGAAAAAATGCACACATGTATCATTCGAGGCAGATAAAGTGACTATATTTATTGAATGCATCCAACAAATCCACCAACAAGTTCACAATATCGTGGAGAAGTCAAATTCCAAGTACAAGCAGTGACATGATCAACATCGGGTGCCACACAAGTCTTAGGTGGGTGACAAAGTTTGGTTACATTTGTAGAAAGAACACCTTACCAGAGCCCATCAGAAACTCAGACCATTCTAATATGGTCCTTACACCATTACCAAGGTTGTGAGAGAAAATTATTTTGAGCTCAACATTCCCCCATTCCTTGGTTTTCACCCAGTGTTTAATGTGGACCGCCTTCGACCATACTTCCCACCATTATTGGACACATCAAACATTGCATCATAACTCACACCAATAGAGATAAATCTAGATTGCATGTAACATGATACAACTGATTAGATTATGGACACATAGGTCAAGAAAACTTGCCAATAGAAGATCCAACTATATCGAGTTGTCAAAGCTGGCTAACTCCTGCACCAAAGCAAGTGGCTCAACAGGGACTAGGTTGAACAAAAATTTCCTCACCTCATGGGGGCTCTGTATGCAATGGGGACCATTTATTCCTAAGGGGGAGGAATGATACAGGTGGATATTGGTGGCCACCCACCTATTCCACCTAAACCTCCAGTTGGTTTCCATTGTTTCCTTGTTTATTTCATCGTTTACTATTTTTAGCAGTTTTTAGGTTACTGAACTTCCAGAGCAATTTTGACCCCCTAAACAATGTTTTTTCGAGGTCTGCTACAGGCTCATAAGCATAGGCTAAGGACTATGGTAAAACATGTAGTACTTAAAAATACATTTGCAACAAGGTTTTGTACATGCCAGATGGAGATAATATGACCAAGTTACGACCCCGGGAAGTTAGCTACCCAACTAACCCCAACGGGTCCCATAAATTCTTGGTGTTTCATCTCCTGGGGTTAGCGTTTTTGTTGGTTATGGTTTTCTCATGTTTTTCAATAATAAATAGTCCTTTGATCCTCATTGTAACAGATTTCAGATGCATGTAGAGGCCACATCTCTTCTCAGAGATAAGCTACCATCGCTCGAGCTAGTTTTATTTCCATTCTTTTGTAAGCATATTTCAATATTTGATATTAATGAAATGAGATGTTATTTCTATTGCATCTTTTTTCTTATGGTTATATTTGTAATTTGTTGCGTTCTTGTTTAAATTCGGATCACCACATCTTCTATCCTTTTAGATTTTTCAATTTTCAACCATCTATGTGTTCTACCCCTTTCCTTCTCCAATTCAAAGAAGAGTGGTATAGAAAATTTCTCATGTATAATCCTACCTCCCTCCAAAAAATTGTAGTAGGATTCTAGACCAGGTTGTGGATTAGGTCCCTGGAGCCTTTGGAGGTCTTTTTCATCTTCTTCTCGAGTTGCTTCCCCTTCTTGTAGCACTTCCCGTTGCTCCTGTAGCAACCCCAGTTTCTCCCGTAGTAGCCCTTGTTTCTCTTGTAGCTCTTCTTTTTCTTCTTGTAACAGGAAAACTCATTTCTTGAGAATTTTAACGGTGACTTCTCTAGTGGTTGGCCTTCCCATGAGTAGCACAAGTTGCTTATTTTTTTCCTTAGGAGAGGTAACTTCTTCAATATTTCCCTCACTAGGTACCACTTCTTCCTTTTTCCTTATTGAGTAATCAATGGTGATAGGGATTTTTCAAGGAGGTTGAGGCTTCCCTCACCTTGTCTTAGTGCTCTTCCTTGTTTTAAAGTATAAGGGACTTGGCCTTGGCTTCCTTATTTTGGTCTTGATAAGTGTACCTAATGTGGCCAATGTGGCAGCTAGTTCTTTCTTTGTGTTTCTTAGTGAAAGGCTTATTTTCTTGCCTTCCCTACTTGTCTCTTAAGGTTTAGGGGACATCTCAGGGTTCTCCTCCTTTGCTTCTTGCTTCTTCCCTTCTTTCTCTTCCTCTATTTTTTCTTCTTCTTCCTCTATTTCGGTTGCCTCCTCTTCTTCCTTGGTTTCTTCTTCCTCCTTCTCTTCTCTACCCCCAATACTAGAGTTTGGTGTTCCCTCTTGTTGTGTGGAGGAAATGGAATATGTTTCAATGAAATTTTCCCTATCCATGTCCACAAAATCATTCCATAGCACAGGGGTCTTTAGGTGTCTTAAGTAATCCATAAAAATCATCTTAATGAGACAATGGTGAGCAATGTGTTGGTGTTTCCCTTCCCTCATTTCCTGCCTCATTTCAATGATAGAATTTAGGAGGAAATGTGGAACATTGAATCTTTGTGGAATGGGTAATTCTGATTTGAATCTTAGCTCATGGAGTAGCCTAAAATGATATGCATTTACAATGCTCAACCTCCCCTCACAGGATATGTATTTGAGAATGTGATATGCCATTTCATCCCAGGGGTAAGGTAGGATTTCTCTCCTCGCTCCATTTTTATCTTCTATATGATTTTCTTTATGGATGAAGAAGTTCTTCTTAGTTGTGACCCCTACTAACTTATCTTCCTTTCTCTATCAAAATCCCAAGGGTAGGGTAGTCACTCTACTTATGTGTTTAGCATTTAAATATATGGAAAGCCCTCTAACAATAATAGTGGCACTATTTTTCCCTATGAATTTAGTGCCATGGAAAATTCCTGAGTTATGTCATCATCATAGCCCTTCAAGTGTTCAAGGAAGCCCATCCAGTAATGTCCTAGAAAAATGTCTACCACATGAGGATGTTGATGAATTCTTTTTGTTTCATTGGGTTCTCTTCTATTAAAACCTCCACCCATTTCTCCTACTACTCCTCCTCGAAGTTACTTGGGTGTATTTTTAATTTTGGCCTTAGAGCAGTCTTGGGCATAGAGACAGTGTCAAATTTTCCTTTTTATCAAAGGGGGAGAAGGATGCTAATACTTTTTTTATCAGAAAAAACTTTCCTCTGTTCCTATCTTGCCTTCACATAAAACCATTTCAAATGGGACTGTTGCACAATTGTTTGCTACAGGTTACTTTATTCAGGAACAATTCTCCATGTAGATGTATGGAAATTAAAGAGGAAGAAAGCGACTTACTCATTTAAAGAAACCCTATCATTTGCATGAGGATTTGAGGACAACTTTGGGTAGTTTTGGCTCCCTTTCTCCCTTCAATTCTCTCTTGTAGCTTCCTTTTGAGCCTCCTGTAATAGTTCTAATCCTCATGTAGCTTCTCATGTAGCTCCTCATATAGCACCTGCAAACACAGTTCAAAGAATCTTGGTGGCACCCTAGGCAGTATTTGATAGCACTAGCTCATCCTTCTCCAACATTTCTCTAGGCATGATAAATTATACAAAAGGAGTTGATAATTGTACTTATTATTCATTTTTATGGTAAATGCTCATGGCGCTTTGGTGACATAGATCTTGCACAAACTTTCCTTTTTTAACCATTTCCTCCACTCCTTGTAATTATCACCCTACTCCTCATGGTCATCACCTTTATCCTCATAATCACCACTCCACTTAAGTTGACTTTTCCATGTTTCATGTGTGATTGAATGAAATTTAGTTTACTAATTGAAGGTGACCAAGTTTACTAGCCACCTCCAACCTATAAAAATTCCATTCTCGACCATTAACACATTTTATTATTATATGCATAGGGAAGAGGTGAGGGTTGTCTATCAAATTGTTGGAGATGCCTGCATGCTAGAGATGGAATTCACAACATTATGATCTTAAAAGTGTTGATTTCCTTTGCTTACATCAGCATAGGTCTTCATAGCTTTGATGATTCCTTGAGTGATAAAATTGTTGTGTGTGTAGGCTTCTTCCTAGTGTCCAATCTGATGCTAGTGAAATGGATGGATTATCTAATATCTGCTCTCTAAGGATGGTGTGTCCCTTCTCAAATTCAAAAATGTCTTCATGACGCTCAAGGTGGCTAGGTCTTCTGCTATGTGGGTGTAAGAAAATTGATTCTAGATTCTGTTGTAACATATAAGCTGCTACAGAAGGAGTCTCCTTCATGTAGAAATCACTTAATTCCTCTTCCAAGCCTCATATTGCATGTGGCATTGAAGAAAAATCATAGGATATGTAAGTATAGCATTAAAATCATCAAGAGGTGGTGTAGGTAGTGGAAAAGTGGAAGGCATATATTTTTCTAGTTTTTTTATTTGTGTAGGGAAGAGTGGAATTTGTAGATGAATTTTGGCTAGATGGAGTGGATGAGCGATGAAGGGGTGATGGTGGACCTCTCCCAACAATTTCTAAAGAAAAAATGACCTTTGGACCCATTTTTTCCAATCAGATCTGCCTCGTGTCGCAATTCAAGTTTCTCCTGTAGCAACTCAGGATAGTTCTGTAGCACTTCAACAAGGAGGAAAAACATGGTCCAATTGTTGGCTAACTGATGGAGAGATGAAGGGAGGTGAACGAAGAGGGTGAAAATGCAATTGATGTCTTGAAAAATGGAGGAATGGATCTGTAAAATATGTTTTGTAGCCATGGTTCTTTCTATTGTCTGGAGTCTTGCAAAATAGAGATGTTGGAAAAATTGGTGTAAGAACTCCTTCCTTGTGTTTTTTTTAGACATGCAGGTTGCCTTTGTAGAGGTTTTCAACCTACATGCATGCCCTAGATGCCTCAGAGGAGGTTTTCACCTGGGGATATTTTCATCTTTTTATTTTATTTTTTATTTTTTTTGTTGCTCTTGGGCTACTGCAAAGAGGTTTTCAACCCTAGAGTTGGCCTTAGATGCCTCATAGATGTTTTAACTTGGGCCCTTTATTTTTTTTATTTTTTTAGAAGTTATGTTGATTGAGGACTATGAGCCTCCTAATCACATCTAACTATTTGTTGATTGAACTAATAAACTCTTCCTTGGATAGAGGCCTTTTATACAAATCAACCTATAATAATTTACAAGGGAATCCCTTCCTTATAGATTATTCTAATCATGACAGACCCATTCTCATGACATTCCTCTACTAGGTAGGGACCCAACTATCTTGTCATTAATTTTTTCTTGAAATCCTTGAATCTAGAATCATAGAGTAGGGCCAAATCACCTTCTTGAAAAGTGTTCTTCCAAATTTGTGCATCATGCCAAATCTTCCTCTTTAGATGGATTACCTCATTGTGCAGAAGACCTTGTAGCCAAAATTCATCCGAACCATTAAGTTGGAGTTGCCTCTCCAATTGTGTTGTAGTGAAGTCCAAGTCTAACTAAGCTACCATCCTTAAGGCATTGTATTCAAATTCAATAGATAGAAGGGAATCCAGTGGTAGTCTTCCAAGTGGTGTTGTAGGCCCAAGTGGCTTCTACAAGTTTTTTTACCCAATATTTTCGGCTGCTACAAATAAACTTGGTCGAAATGTTCTCTAATGCTCTATTTGTGACCTCCACTTGCCCATTTTCCTGAGGATGATAGGCAGTGGATGTCTTGTGCTTCATGTGATCCTGCCTCATGATATCTTCAATCCACTAGTAGAAAATGATGAAATTAGTGATTAGGTGACTAAAAAATTTAGTCAACGCAATTATTTCAAGTGAATTACTACAAAATTTGAGCAATTTTAAGTGACTAAACTAAAAATGACTAACTTAAACGACTAATTTAGTTTAGGGATAAAATATATGACTAGATCATAAGTGATCAAAATAAAAGCTACTAACTAAAATGACTAATTTAGTCTAGGACTAAAATATATGACAAGATCATCAGTGACAAAATTAATAAGGATTAATGTAAATGACTACTATAGTCCAAGAATAAAAATATGGCCAAATAATAAGTACAAGTATATGAGTTAGGCATTTATGTTAGTAATTTTTAATTATGTCACTTCGGAAATGGAAAATTCCAATTTTGATATTGAAGTGTTTCATTTCACTATAAGGGTCTTTGAATCCCTCTGCAGTGTTAAAATTTAGAGACAAAGAGGTCTTTGAATCCATTTACAGTGTTAAAATTCTAAATACCCTTTTGTCTCTAGATTTTAACACTGCAAATGGATTCAAATATTCTCAACATCAGTTTGACCTTCCTTTGCCACTGGGGCAAGGCTCTCCTTCACCAGTTCATCCAAGGAGGGCAAGGCCAATGACACTTGAGATGAAGGATAAGATAAAAAGAAAATGGAGAATGGCATAACTTCTGAAACTTTTGACAACCCTAAGAAAGTCATAATACATTGCATGCATTTCTATGATCTCTAGGATGAAATGGAAACCAAACTCAAAGCTAGAAAACCCCAAGAAGGGTTTTACATCCCCTCACAAATAGCCTCGATCCCTGGGCTAGCTGAAACTAGAGGACCTGAACTGTGTACAATTGGAGTAGGGGTTAGGGCCTCTGAATCGCTAGAAGATTGTTGTATCAAATTATTAACTTTGATTTTGAAGGACCTAGTAGGCTCGAAATCCCAGGAATGGTGACTTTTCAATCTAACTTCCAAATGTGAATGGATCAAATCCTTGTGTTGGCCCAAATTTGTTAAAAACCCCCTCCTCCAATGCATAATCCACCAAGTCCTCCTCCTTTCCATGTGGTTCTGATAGTAATAATTTGACATCTCATCTGCAAACATATTTTATGAGTAGTTGTGTGTCTTCAAAGGGTTTATCATGACAACGATCTTTGTACTCAAAAAATATACATCGTGTGAATAAAAATCTCATGGTTATCATTTAATCTTATTTTTCATTTTGACAGGGATATCAGAGCTTGACATTGTCTAGAGACCAATCACTCTTTGTTAAAACTCTGCCTCGCTTTAGTCAAAAACTCCACACCCCTTTCTTCACCTATAATTTTTCCATGGGCCTATAAGGTTTCTCCATAATTATTGAATTCCTCTCCCATGGTAGAGATGTTGTGGTGTACTATTTAACATTTTGATTCCCTAATATATATATAATATATATATATATTATATATATATATATATAATATATAATATATATATATATTATTATATATATATAATATATATATATATATATTCTAATAGAAAACTGATCTAGATACCCATCTTAACTCTAGATCTACCAAAGCGCCAGATGGAGGAATCAACTATTTATAAGGTGCAAACATGGAAAAAAAAAATAGCCTTGCAAAATTCAACTACCTTTTTTTGAAAAAAATTAAAACATTTATAACATTGGATAACTTTTTAGAAAATGAAAAATGAAAATAATTAAATATTTATTATATTTGAATAATGTTTTTTAGGGGGGGCTTTTGATTTGGAATTTCATTTCCCCACTCATCAAATTTAGGATTTAAGAGGGTATGGCCAAAAAGGATTGGTAGGGTATGGCCAAGGAAGATTGGCTAGAAATAACATTAGGTTAACAACAAAATAGAGGGTATGGCGAAGGAGGATTGGTGGGGAAACAAGCGGATAAAATTCTTTAAGACCGTGCAGGAGCAAAGCCTTAAGACTCTCTAGATATTGCATAGGATAGTGCATTGTATAGTTTATAAAGTTAAATATGGGGTTAGAGATGGGATCAAAGAAAGGAATGTTGACAGTGTTTACTCAAATAAATTACTTTTGTAGATTGCCAAAGTAGTGGGATTTTTCAGTGATACATAGGATTTGAAACATGAATATGAAGAGTTGAGAAGGGATACGGAAGATACCATATTCAGAAAAAAAAAAAATGAAGCAGAGGCTTTGCAAATGGAACAAATCATTCGATTACTTTGTTCCACAGATGTGGTGTGTTCTGCCAAAGAGAGGTTTAAGATATATTAGTAGAAAATGATCTTTTTGGGAAGTCATTCTTCACCTCCCTTACAATATCACTGTAATGCAACAACATTCGATGAAGACTCCAAAATTTATTCTTCCTTTGGACTAGCAGTAGTATCGCAGTCTAATTAGTAATGAATATGGACTGGCACAGACCAAAATCTCAACAAGAAGCCACATCTAATGCAGAGATTATCATAGCCAATTTATTCTTCCTGTGGACGGGCAGTGGTGTCACAGTCCAATTAGTAATATTACAAAAAAAGGCTCTTTTTGGGAAGTCATTCTGTGTCTCCCCTACAATCCTTTTATTGTCAAATTTTTCGAAAGGTAATGGAAGATATTGTTGAGATATCTTCTTGTCAAACATTTGATAGAAGTTTTATTGAAATATGGTTTGCAGAGGGGCACACTACTTGTCCCATGACTAATCAAGTGCTAATATGTAAAGAGATTAGACCAAATATCATACTCTGAAGGTATATAGAAGAGTGGAAGGAAAGAAATGCAACGGTCTCAATAGCTTCATTAAAACATAATTTGGATTATGATGAGGAGCAGACTATGACATATGCTCTTAATGAATTACTAAGGTTAAGCGAGGAGAAAGAAAAGCATAGACAATGGATAAGAGAAGATGGTTACGTTCGTGTTTTGGTTCATCTTTTGGGACATAATAAACCATTGATTAGGAACAAAATGCTAGCATTACTTTGTAGCCTAATAAACAACAACAATCATAATAAGATGAAAATAGCTGAGGTGGACCATGCTATTGATTTTATTGTTAATTCACTTGCACGTAATATTGGAGAGGGTATGGATGTCATGGAATTGCTTTTAGAGCTTTCAAAGGATATGGTTGTGTGTGAACAGACTGGAATGTTACGAGGTTGTATCCTCCTCGTTACAATGTCAAATAGATAGTTCAAATTAGGAAAAGATGATGAACCGATGAGATTTGGTTGGGGTAAATGAACAAAAGAGGTGATGTGAGCAGCTCAAGAAGACCTGAGCTGTTCATTCTTAGAGCACTATCAAGGCACAGGCTATGCGTTTCCTTAAGAAGAAAATGAAAATGGAGTTACCAAGAAGGGAAGATACAATGCCCGAAGTGAAGAAGGAAGAAATTTCTTACCATTCCAATTACAATGCCTCTAGTAATACCCAGAAATGTCTATGATGTGCATATATTACTCATTACAACAATCTTGTTCATCATCATCCAGGTTTTTATACTTACCCATTACTTAAATATCTATCCTGCAAATTTTCAACATATTTTGAATTTACAGATCACAAAACATTAGATCCAATGATCTCAGGAAATGTTTATTTTAGATTGAATTATGGACATATTGTTGTTAAAGGCCTAACTTAGGGAAACTTCCTGATTCAAAAGCTAAGGTTTCTTTTGCATGACTTCACAAAATAAGGTTGAATCCTATTTCTCAACATTTAAGTAATTCCTCCATGTCATTTGTGTACCTATGTTTATATGTATATTGACCTGATATCAGTTATACATGCACCAATTAATCTACGAAAATTGATCAATGCCTTTCAAAGTCCACTCCTGGTAGCATCTATGTTGAGCTAAGTTTTGATAGCTTGGAATCACATGAAGTACATTTTCCAAGGGTTTTTCTGTCTGCTATTGAAACAATGGATCATTTTTTGTCCTTTCCCTTTTAGTTAATTTAGTTTGGAAAGAAATATCACAATTGGCTAGTCATGAAAAAATCAATGGGATAAGGAATTATTGGGGAAGTGTTTTGAACATTGGCGCCATGACAATTTTATTATGAGTCACAAGGCTTGGCCTTACTTTGTTTTGTGGGGTATCTGGCTAGCAAGGGATAAAGCACTTTTCTAGAGAATTTATAGCATGGGATCAGTGATACCTTGTACCACCATTATCAAATTTCTCTTAGCTTCTTCGTAAATATTTATGTTGTACACTAGAGTCTGGTATGTTAAAAAAAGCATAATACCGGAATAGGAGTTTGGAGAAGGTGCAATATAGAGTTCGGGTGTCTTTCTAGGTCATGCCTATATGTTTGGGAAACATGTCACAATAAATGATTTCATCATTACCCTATATAGAAAACAACACTTAGATAATAGATGGAAAATACAACCCAACTGTACATAGGAAATGTGCAAAACATTACCTTTAAAATCCATATGTTAGTTCCAAGTGGATCACTTGTTGATTTTGAGAACACATTTCCTTCATATCACATGCATATTCAATAGTTGATGTCTTTCTAGAAGTTATCTCATGCCAAAATTCTTCCTCGATAAATTTTCTAGGCAAGTTTGCAGTAGTTGAAAACTTGCGAGAAAATGTCTTATTTTCCATCCTCTCATATTCACAAAAGGTATCGTTTCTGCAGAAGAATAGAAACATCAATGAATTTAGACTTCTGTGATCCATAACATTTGTTTAGAGAAATTTTCGGCAAAATCACATAGTTAATTATTTGTCGACGCGTTTCGAACCAACCAGTGTGGTTCATCGTCAGGACAAGTTGAAGATCCAGATCCAGAGCAGCGAGTTAAATAGTCCAAGCAGAGACTCAAACGGCTAAAAAGTCTAACGGCTACTTTTCCACCCAAGGACCCCAGTGAAACTTCCTATAACTAATTTAATATTAAATTACTATTGTATTTATGGAGGCAGGTTAACCAGGGAAAAAATAAAACAAACCACCGGTTAATTTAATACAAAT
>APFE030212951.1:126180-153612 GCA_000404065.3 Pinus taeda | reverse complement strand
ATCCACTATATATAAATATATATATCAATATTTATTTAAATTATTAATTCATTTAAATTATATATACATAATATATATATGTAATATTCTAATTATTTTTATTTTTAAACCTAATATATCCTTTATTTAATGCTTATTAATTAAAATATATATATTTATAAAAATAAACATTATTAGTTTAACCTAAGATAAAATAGATCAGTGGTTAGTTAACAAAACCACATCATTTATCTATTTAAATTATTAATTCTAAATGAATATATATATGTAAATATATAATCATATTTATCAATACCTTAATATTCTAGTAGTATATTATTTAATACAATTTTTATTATTAGATAAATACAAATTTTATATAAATTCATATTATTCGATTCTAGGGTATTTTATCTTTTATTATTATTATTATTAATTAATTAAATGAGAAAAAATATAAAAACCCTACAATCTCAGGAAAGATCAAATTATAATTAATTGCTTGATTAAATATATATAATAAGCTAGGAAATAACTAAAACAAAACAGAGGAAGGATATAACTCAAATATCATCATCGAAAATAAAGGGAAAAGGAGGGGAAAGCATCATACCAAAAGGACGATAAATAAAAGGGGAACAAATAAAAGCAGGAAAATAAATTAACACCAAGGGAACCAACCCCAAGGAAGGGAAACAAGAAAACTGAGGCCTTACCCAGAAGGGACCGCGGAGGCTAGGAAGACAGGGCTAGGACCCAGCAGCTGCTGATCTTCCATATAAAGGGTGTGTATTTGACCACTGGTTGGTTCGAAACGCGTCGACAAATAATTAACTATGTGATTTTGCCAAAAATTTCTCTAAACAGAATAGAAACAGTCTGAAATCAATAATTGCATGAGCATATAAAATAGTAGATGCAAAATGGGAATTGTGATCAAAATAACTTGGTTGTTTAATTTCCTTCCACTCATAGAGAAAGTTATTATATCCTTAGTATCCCAGTTTGCAATTCTCAAAGGCTGCACCCGTGTTAAGAACTTGGAACCCAATTTCTCCTTAATCAAAACCACCCCTACAGGTACCAAGGCTACCAAGGGAGATATTATCTTGTGAATACATGTTATTGGAAACTTCAACTTAGAACTTAACCATAAATTAAAAGCAGAATTTAGATTTAACGTAGAAGTAGCTAGCTAGAGAAGGAAGAAAGTATATGTACTATTGCTTGACTTTATGCTGATCCAGTTGTGTTTTCATGCAAATCCTATAGCCATGATTGTTGACATATTGAAAGTTAAATTGCTTATAAGAGAAGAAAAAAACATACTTCATTCATGGCAGCTACACTAAGATCCAAAACCCTTATTGTAATGTGTAAAATGAGTATCAACACTTAAGAATGGTGCAAAGGACAATGCCATAATCTAGTGCATGGGAGTATGGAAAATTGACCTAGAATGGTTCATTATTAATAGTAATTAAAACTCTTAAAATCTTTAAAATGCTTTGTTGGGCCACACAATCTGATAGTATTTTCTTTACTAAAATTGTGTTTGCATTCACTATAAGTATTACATACGAGAAAAGAAAAATTAATCAAAGCTAGTCGATTAACAACAAAATCTAACAGCACATTGACAACAATCTTGATATAGATTACATGAAATGCACAAATGACTATGCATATTCCCATGATACTAACATGCATAAGAAAGAAATAAAATCAGGTCTCATTTCATAAGCCAACATAGAATTTTACCATATTTTGATGCAACAACTACAATAATTTGGATATATGCTGATGGATCTTCAAACTCATCCTTTTTGGGATAGTACACTAGATAGCTAGGGATATCTTCAATCCAACTAAAATCACTAGTTCCAAATTTATCAGCTTTGCAATTTAGGAAATCAACCTTAAATTCGGGTGTTTCTTTGCACTATAAGTGTTTTTCATTCTTATGGTGACATAATACCCTTCCTGATTTTCGAGGTTCTAAAACATCTCCTCCAATTCTAACCATGTTAAATTTGTTCATGTCCTTCCCATCACGTATTAGTTGCAACATCATAAGTGCCCTTTTGCTAAATTCTTCTAGCCCATTCTTTTCTCATCCACTTAGATGGAGCTTAACCTTTACTTTTTAAAAAAAATACTCTAATTTTATTCAATCTACTTAAATTGTTGTGAATATCCAAAGCATGTTAGATAGAAACGCACATTTTGAAAAGAAGTCTATCAGATATAAGAGAGAATTATACAATATGGCTCCAGAGAGAAAACATTATACTATAAATGTAAGAAAAAGTAAGACATATTGGAATAAGGAGAGAGTGCATTGTGGATTAAACTTAAGTATATAATAAAATTAGTTTTGGAAAACCAATGTTCTTAAACATTGTTAACACCAACAACACAATAATACTATTAAGAAGGCAGAAAGATAGTGTCATGCAAATAACAAAGGGTAGTAAATTGCAGCGTCATTTGATATAGGTAAAGGATGCATTATTTTACAGGTTTTGACTTGTCTAATCCTCATGATAGCCAAAACTAAGCTTTCAAGAGTAATATGGTTTGCAGTTTTTGAACTACTTTATTTCTTGTAAAGTTGTCCAGAATAATTAAATGTCCATGTAGTAGCCCCAAAGTCACTTAGTTCAATGTTTCATTTGGAGCAAAATTTTATACATGGTTGCATGTATGTGAAAGGACAGGATGCTTCCACCAACCATCTTTGAAAGTAGTTAAAATAACATATATATGTAGACACAACCTATAGTCATAATCACCTATACATTTAACCATGTCTATTCATAACGCAATTGAAAAATCACACTAAACCTTTCATGAACAAAATGTCAAGTCCCTTTTTTATTGTCATATAAAAATCAGAGTAGATCTGCTGCAAACAAGAGTTTGAGATTTTTTTTGGTTAGGAATATTATGATGTCTACCACCCAAAGTTGATATGCAAACTCAATGATTGGGTCTAGAGTTTTGATAATTGTTCCTGTCATAAATATAAATTACATAATTGTGCGAGCAGTGGTCTGAATCTCAAACACTCGTTCTTGTCTAGAAAGTTCTTCTTATTATGTTTATCTTCAATGTCATCAACATGTAGCATTCTCATTTTTCCTTATGGGCAGCAAAAAAAATCATTCACAATCTAGAAGCTTCTCCAATGCTTTTGATGTTGTGGAAAAGAGAGAGGGTAACAAGGGAAAAGCAAAAGAATGCATCCAAAGTTTTATCAAGTGCAAAAAACAAGAGACTCAAACATAGTTGCAAGGTAGATCACATTGATCACAGTTCATTCATGTCCAGACACTAGTTGGAAAATTCCACCTACTAGCTTGGGCATTGATGGCCAATGGGATATGTGAGTAGTAGAGGTAAAGTTGGCATCGAGGAGAAAGTGGATAGCCTATCAATTCTAATGGACCTTATAGAAAAGGAATGAACAATGAATGTAAATTTAGTTTTAGGAACCCATGAGATGGGAGCCCCATCAACAGAATCCAGACCATAACTCAGAATAGACAACAACAAGAAGGCTTGGGTATGGTGGCACTTATGCAGTATCACATTCATGATTATTAGGGTAATAATGATCCATAATAAATGTCTTGCTCAAGTAGGAATGAGTTGGGAATATGGAATAAGAAGTGAATATAAATAGGTGTATTTCTCTCCTTTATACATCTTTAATCACTTATTTGTCAGAAATATGGGATAATAACTAAACAACATAAGGCACAATTCTCTCCTTTGTTTAGCCATACTATCTCCACTTCCATCTGTTGGGCTTCCCTTTCCTCTCGGTAGCTTCAGATGTGTTCACGCAATTGAGGGTTGAGATATATCACCAAATTCCCCTAGCAGAAATGATTTAAATACTTTTCTCTTTGCTTGAGGTAGAGACTAAGGAGAAATTTATGTTTAAATCTCCTATTTAAATGAGATAAGAGGGAGGTTTTATTGCATCTATAGGGACTTGGGAAAATTTTTATCAACATTATTCAAACACTTCAATCAGAAATGCTTTTCCTTGCAAATTAGAGATACATTTTCTCTCAGATTGTGCCTATTTCTGAGCAATTCTAGAGAAGCTACCCACAACACCTCCTCTTTTCATCAGATCTGGGACAATGAGGGATTGAAATTGTTAAAATTGGAAACTAGGTCCAAATTTGACTTTGGAAAACTTAGTTGATGGAGATAATCATTCCATTGAATTCCTCTTTTCGAGAGGACCAATTTCGATATAAAGATCATCTCATTTGGATAAGTGGAAGTATAATTTTGATTTATTTTTTTCACAAGAAATTATCAAGATTGGCCTCTCCTATAAGTCGGCTCATTAAACCCAATAGACACACCTCTTGACCTCCATAGAATTATATAAATAGAGGTGCCTTCTCCCTCATATTTACACATCATTTTCCTTATTATTCTCTCTGAATTGGGTCACAGAAGAGGAAGAATTCCAGAGAAGGTATCAAGGGAAATTTTGTGATCTCTTTGGTCTTTATCATGAGCCAAGTTCCTCAACTAGGAAGCTGAGCATATTAGGAGGAAGTGTGGGTTTTATTGTGTTATTTTATAGGCCTATTTCTCTTTTTGTTATAGTGTCAAGTTCCTTTTGAAGTTGATCGCAGGTTTGGGTATGAGACTATGGTATGAAATCTCTCTTCTAGGTGAGCCGCATTTACAAGATATCTTTCTCAAGCAGACCGCGTGCATTGAATTGATAAACAGAGGATCATGACGGTTGCCATCTACACAGGTAGGATAAAAACCTATTTTGATGAAGGAAGGTTGGTGTGAAGGCATGTTTGAGGGCTAGAATAAGCCCTGTCTAAGGGGTAAGGGTCGTAGTTTTGTAAGTGTTGGAGAAATGTACCACTTTTCCTAATTAGAGCTCCTAGCATCAACAACAATTTTCAACCTTTGTGATCATAAGATATGAGGTATTTTTATAATTGTGAATATTCATTGGATGGTTGACTTGATTATAGTAGCTCTTAGATAAAATGAAAGAATCCCTTATCTATTCAAGCTTCTTTTGCATATGTCATCAATTTAAAGAGGATACATCTTGTTAGCTCTAGAATTGCATTTACGATTAAGGTTTGTGATTGTGGATATCCCCATTGGCAAGACAATATTGACTTTGTATATTATTGTACTCTCCCTACTGAACATCTGATATTAATAATAAGAAGATTTGATCAAGGGTTTTCCCCATTGTGGGGTTTTTCCCTGGTTTGACCCAATTCCTAAGTTCTCTTATCTTGGCTTGTCTTCTACATGTCATTTGTGTTCTCTCTTCAGTTACTTTAAATCTGATAATGGTTTTTGTGATTGCTAATAAAAATAATGGAAATTAAATATTGGGCCTCTATGGAACATTGAAGTAATTGATCTAGCAAAGAACATGTTAAACTAAAATTAACATGGTATTGGAGCTAAGTTGAGGGCAAGCTAAAGCAAGGAAGAAAACAATCACAATAATTTTTCTGACAATTCTGACCTCCTTCCTCTTCAAAGATCATTCATTACGAAGCATTAAAACTCCTACTGCAAAATTCTGGGTTGTAGATCCGAGAAAGGAAATGAGATCATGTCCTCATCAATCAAGCATCTCTAGGACATAACTCTGTATCAAATTTACGGTCAAATGATATGTATCTAAGGCATTTTGTCATGACTACATCCTAGAAGCTTTGGTTTCTTTAGGGTCAAATCTTCTATTATGAAATCACCCTTGAATTGAATTTGGTTTGGAAATAGCGTCTCACATGGAATTCCTTCTTCGTTGTAGGTTTATATGAAGTCATATTTGAAGCTATAATTTTCCTAGTAGTTAAGATCATATCTATAATATTATTCTTGAGCTCATTGACATGCCTTTAGCCTTGTACTAGGGATTTATCTGTCTCATAGAGAAGTATAAAAGTATACAAAAGGTAAATTCTCCTCGGCTCTTGTGGCATCAATCAAGAGGGTTTGAAAAAGTGTAGTGTTCGTGATTTTCCATTTGGCAGATGCTTATTGGAGGTAAAGGATCAACCTATGTATGTCTATGAGATTCTAGAATCAAAGGAAAGGGGGTTCATGACAAATAAATATCATTCCAAGGATATTGAAATATGAAACACTACATTCTAAAATTTCAGGAGTTACTGAGGGAACTTTAGAAATTACAACAGGTTTATTGCACTTTGCAATGCTTGAAGAGATAGGATGGCTAAGCAAAGACAAAAAAGTACGTGAGGATCCTTCCTAGCCCCATTAACATTACAAGAAAAGTATTTAGGTGATTATTCGATGCATCAAGATATCTCTTGTTGAAACTATCTGGGACAAGTGGAATTTTATGGTTCTTCTTTCAAAATAGTGAAATCTAATAGCCCATTATTCTAGCCTCAAATCATTTGCAGTAAATCCAAGTCTTGCATTAAGACTACTGTGTAGATGTATCATATCTACAACCTACAAATATCATCAAAAAATATCATTTGTATGGAAATCTATGGTATGTTCTCAATTCACAGCATGCTCGTTAGTCATCATATGCAACTCAAATATGGATGGCTTTATAGAATTGATATAGCAGTAAGGCAACTTTACATTGGCACAACATCATAGTATGACTCCATTTATATTTTTCAAGATGTTACTAATGAATTAAAAAATAGTAATAGGTATAGGACTACATATTCTTGTTAAATCTTTCATGGCATTTTGGATATATGGCATCATGAATACAGACATATTGTGACATCAATATCCTATAGAATTTTTGAGATATATGTTGAAATCTCATCTCTAGTAAAATCCTAATGACCGTAAGACATCTTATGATTGAAAAAAGTATTTATAGCATTGATAATGAATAAAACATCTTTCACAGTTATTTCGTTCAGTTCACAAATATAATTGTGAACTGGCTTATATTTAGTATTCACTCTAGGAGGCCTATTGGTATATCTCATTGTACATTTTATCTCATATAATTAAGGAAGGGTTTGTTCAAAACTGAGGTATAGAAGATATAAGGGCAGTCTCCCAGATTGATCTAGCAGTCAATTCTATAATATTTTTGATAAAATAAAATCTTCTATATTAAAGGGTTCAGTTGAAGCAAACTTTCAGCAGTTAAAGGATTAATCCCCGCAGAAGTCTCGTTCAACAATAAGAAGATTGGGCTCTATCTAGTAGCATTCCCATTATGTTCAGAATTTTTCCATTGCTACAAAAGTCTGGTGGAAGGACGACTTAATTCAATTATGGAAATAAAGGTCCTCTTTGATATGACTGGAGATGTTTGGAATGGTACTAATAAAGGCTAGTCACCTGGCTTAATCAGAATTGGAGTAGATCATTCCAAAGCAATCTCAGATCAAGCTTCCTGGAATCTCCATGCAGTCAAAGTACCTTTAATATTGAGGTACTATCAATACAATATATTAATATCTCATACTAAAGAAGAGGAGAAAAGTTGAATGTCCAACTTAGGTAAGACCTCAAAGGGAGCTATAAAATCCCTGACAGAATGGAAAACTTGGCACTTTGTACAATTACAGACAAGCTCAATATATATGCTTCATGAAATATCATTTTTCTCCATATTTAGTGGGTTTAGAATATTATCCTCACCAGAGGGAGCTTTTTCTTTTTTAATACCATCATAAAAAAAAAAAACAGGCCTGATGAAATGAAGAAGTTTCTATCCAGATATAGAGAACTTGAAAAGATCCTAGCAGACTCCCTAATATTTCACCTCAAAAGGATATGACCATGAAAGGATTCTCTCTTGCATTATTGACTTATGATGCCTATAAATCTCCTTTGAATCTCCCTTACGAATTTGAGGGAAATTAATAAGAGACTGATGATTACATATTGAGTCTCAAAGAGCCTGTTGACCTTTCCTAGAAAACAACATCGTTTTTTATGGAAGAGTAGTGCCTAAATTATGACATGTTTGATTGCATCAAATTATTATCTACAAAGTGAATGGATTCATGATGAGTAAGCTGCCAGATATACACTTTGAAAATACAAGCTTAGGCTTTTGGTCTCCCTAAGAGGGAGTAAGAATGTCAAATATTCTCTTTATCAAGATATGAAAAAAGAAGAGGATTACTAAGTATTGCCAAGATATCTGCTATATACAAATCTATAGAAAAGGACTGACAATGACTAAAAAGTCAATTTTAGCAATCCATGAGATGTGAGCCCCGTCAACTGAAACCAGATCATAACTTATAACAGACTACAACAAGAAGGCTTGGGTATAGTGGCATTAATGCAGTATCATAGTCATGATTATCAGGGTAATCATGAGATAAAATAAATTTCTTGTTCGAGAAAGGATGAGTTAGGAATATGGAATAGGAAGTGAATATAAACAAGTCTAGTTCTCTCCTTTATACATCTTTAATCACTTACCTGTCAGAAATACGAGGCAATAACTAAACAACAAAAGGCACAATTATCTCCTTTGTTTGGCCATACTCTCTCCAGTTCCATTTGTTGGGATTCCCTTTCCTCTCGGCATCGTTAGATGTGTTCACATCAGTTGACAGTTGAGACAGATCACCATCTTCCCCTGACAAAAATGATTTGTAGACTTTGCTCTTTTCATGAGGTAGAGACTAAGGAGCACTTTATGTCTGAATATCTTGTATAAATGAGAAAAGAGGGAGGTTTTGTTGCATCTACATGACCCTGGGAAGAATTTTATCAGCATTCTTCAAGCAATTCAGCCATAAATTCCTTGCCTTTAAAATTAGAGATATGTTTTCTCTAAAACTGTGCCTATTTCAGAGAAATTCTAAATAAGCTACCCACAACGCCTCCTCTTTTCATCAGATCCAAGACAATGGGGATTGAAATTCTTCATGACACTTGGTTGGACAATGTAAGAACCATCCATCATTACTCCCTAGCCCGTACCACCAAGGATCTAGATTGTGCCATGTTGAGGGTACCTATGAGAAACAAATATTCTCAGAAGCATCGCCACTACAAAACTCCTACTTAGAGAAGCATTACCCATTTCTCCCCATCTAGTAGGAGTTATTCAATACTATATGTGAGGAGTGGTTCTAGTTCTTCTTCTGCCTCCACTTTATCGAATAATCAAGAGAAGTTTGATGTCAGTCAATATTACTCGCCACAACCCTATTAGTCCAGACATCTTTCTAGAGGAAATTATTTGGCAAACAAGTGGTGTTGATGTCCACACCATTAAGTTGGATGATGAGAAGGAATGTCTACCTCCTCTACTGGTAGTGGCGCCTTAGTTCAGGCAATGCTTCTTTTACTTCCCCTTCTTCACTTTCTATGGTTTTCCTTCTCAGGACAACACTCTCGTACATCAATGTTTATCTCATTTGATGTTGCTCTTATACTCATTGTTCATTTCATTTTAAATGGGATTTTCTTTTTCTCTCCTATCTTTTATTTGGCTATAATTGTTGGTTGTCACTAGTTCCTTAGGTCATATTAAGTTACAAATCTTATCAAACTTTGACCAGATATGTCCTACCCATACGAAGTATATAGACACATATATGGATTCCAAACACACATTGGACTGAGCAAAACGACTGCTATATAGATGTTTGACCTGCCCATTCAAGCTATATGGAAACATGTATGGACTGTCTATATAAATGTATGGATTCGAACAATATTGTTTGTATGATTGTACAAATCTGTATTCTTCTATCCATGCAGAAGGAAAGGACCAGGGGATCATACAGTTCATTGGAATCAAACGAAAAATTCCATGTAGACACAAAGAATAGCTATCTTGATTGCAGTTTGATATATATGAGATAATGTGTTTACATTCCACGTTATGAATCATAGTGTTTAAACATTAAATTGGACTTTCCAAGTGACTAGTGATACAGTTGCATGTACCTAGATGCAGGCCACCCTCCACATGGATTTGTCATGAGTACTTCATGAAAATTCATATCTAGACATTGGTTGAAAAATGCCACCTACTAGCTTGGGCATTGATGCCCAATGAGATATGTGGGCAATAGAGGTAAAGTTGGCATGGAGGACAAAGTGGATATTCTTGGCATTCCTGTGTTTTGTGCACATTCTATGCCATTTTCTTTGTGCCTAATAGCTATGTTGTCTAAAAATTGCAGAAGGAAAATGCTAGGGGATCCTACAGTTCATTGGAATCAAATGATAAAGTCCATATCAACAAAAAGAATAGTTATCTTGATTGAAGTTTGATATATATGAGGCAATGTGTTTATATTCCAAGTTAGGAATCACATGTTTAAACTGTAAATTGGAATTTCCAAATGACTACTTATCTAGTTGCATGTACCTAGATACAAGCTACCCTCAACATGGATTGATCACGAAGACTTCATGCAATTTCATATCCAGACAGAAGTTGGAAAATTCCACCTACTAGCTTCGGCATTCATTCCTAGTGGGATATGTGGGAAGTAGAGGTAAAGTTGGCATGGAGGACAAAGTGGATAGCCTACCAATTCTAGGATCTTATAGAAAAAGACTATATAATGAATGCAAAGTTAGTTTCAGCAACCCATGAGTTGGGAGCCCTATTAACTGAAACCAGATCATAACTTATAACAGATAGCAGCAAGAAGGCTTGGGTATGGTGGCACTAATGCAGTATCACAGTCACGATTATTAGGGTAATCATGAGACAAAATAAATGTCTTTATCAAGTAGGAATGGTTTGGGAATATGGAACAAAAAGTGAATATAAATAGGTGTAGTTCTCTCCTTTATACATCTTTAATCACTTATCTATCAGAAATATGGGATAAGAACTAAACAAGAGAAGGCACATTTCTCTCCCTTGTTTGGCCATACTATCTCCAATTCTATATGTTTGGCTTCCCTTTCCTCTCAGCAGTTTCAGATGTGCTCACATCAGTTGAAGGCTAAGATAGATCACCATCTCCCCCTAGCAGAAATGATTTGTAGACTTTGTTCTTTTCCTGAGGTAGAGACTAAGGAGCACTTTATGTTTAAATCTCCCATCTAAATGAGATAAGAGGGAGGTTTTATTGCATCTACAAGGAACTGGGAAAACATTTATCAACATTCTTCAAACACTTCAATCAACAATGCCTTGCCTTGCAAATTAGAGATACAATTTCTCTCAGATTGTTCCTATTTTAGAGAAATTCTAGATTATCTACCCACAACATCTCCTCTTTTCATCAAACCCAGGACAATGTGGGATTGAAATCATTCATGACACTTGGTTTGACAATGCAAGAACCATCTAGCTTTGCTCCCTGGCCCACACCCCCAAGGCTCCAAACTCTGCCACGTTGCTCCTTAGAAGCATCACCACTGCAAAATTCATGCTTAGAGAAGAATTATTAGTTTCTCCCAATATAGTAGGAGTTCTTCAACCATGTATGTGAGGAGTGGTTCTACTTCTTCTTTCACCTCCACTTCAACTAGTAATCAAGAGTAGTTTGATGTCAGTCAGGATTACTCACCACATTCCTATTAGTCTAGGCATATTTCTAGAGGAAATTATTCAGCAGACACGTGGTGCGATATCCATACCATTAAGTTGGATTATGAGAAGGAATGTCTACCTTCTCTAGTGGTAGTGGCTCCTTCATTTAGGAAATTCTTCTTTTACTACCCCTTCTTCACTTTCTAGGTTTTTTCTTCTCGGGACAACACTCTTGTACATCTATGTTTATCTCATTTCATGTTTCTCTTGTACTCATTGTTCATTTCATTTTAAAGGGGCTTTTCTTTTGCCCTCCTATCTTTTGTTTGGCTACAATTGTTGATTTTCATTAGTTCCTTAGGTCATATTAAGTTACAAATATGGTCAAACTTTAACCAGATCTGTCCTGCCCCTATGAACAATACATACACTGTATGGGTTACCAACATACATTTGACTAACCAAACGCCTGCTATATATGTGTGTCTTTCCCATACAAACTATATAGACATTGTATGGAATGCATTTATATATATAATATTATATATATATATATATATAGATAGATAGATTTATATATATATATTATATATATATATATATATCTATAATATTATATATATATATATATTATATTTTCTATATATATATATATATGGATAAGAACAATACTATCTATATGGCTATACAAATTTGTATCGTGCTATCCATGCGATCATATAGGACTGGGTGTTGTTGGAAACATCTCTTTCCTAGTTACATGCTCTCTCTCCCTCTATGTTGCTCAAACTACTCAACTTCCCAAGTGTGTTGAAAGCATCTACCTTTCACTGTATATATACTTTTAGTAGAGAATCTATTTTTAAGGTTCCTCCTAGTCCAAGTAATGCATGAGATACAATCTTAGGCTCAACTAATAAACATAAGAATTTCACATTTTTTACTAATGTGAATAACAAAATAGAATTACTTTTCCAAAAATAGAATTATTTTTCAAAACAATCTCAAACTACTTCTTATGTTCACACTGAACCTGTGTAGAAGTTCATGTCCGAGCAATAATTCGCAATAGTGAAATTTTTAGTACTTCAAAAGATTTCAAGTAAAGCACCATTAATGGCACCAATGAGTGGAAAATATCTTGGAAAAATGCTTCTTGACCGTCAAATATGGTTAATATGATTGATTGGCTATCATAGATCACAAATCATCTAAGTTCAAAAACTATTTTTGACAATTTGTTTATTTTAGAAATTGCCTTAATTGTTCACTACTCCATGTAATTAATATATGTAACCCCTCTAAATCAAATGGTGTGTTTAAGTTTAAGAGAGACACATGACATATATATACTTGTGTAAATTGATCCCTATACGGATGAAATCTAAGGGATACAATGCTTGGTTAAAATCCTCCGCTATTTATTTATTTCCCTAGTAGGCTGCTCGCCAAAATTTAGAAGTGAGCTTCAATAATATTAGTCTGCTATCTCAATATAAATTCCAAATTTTTTTTTATGTAAATTCTCCATGGACTCTTTGCAGTCACATTGAATTTTCTTCACATTTTTCTCTATATATTCCATGAACTGAAGTTTATTTGAATAAAATTGCTAAAACATTGATGATGGAGTTTTAGTGATTAAAAAATTCCAATTGCATTTGATTTATGTTTTTTCTTGAAGCCCAACTATATTGAATGTTGGAACAATGGTAAAGGACGAAATCACTAAATCTTGTGTGCATTTTTGTCCTTGTTTGTAGCACCATGTTTTCCTCAATGGTGTTTTATTAGAAATTTTGATGGGTGTTTTTGTCTTTGTATATTTTTAGTAATTTTGATGGGTGTTTTGTCCTTGTTTATTTTTAGCAATTTTATCAGGTATTTTTTATTTTAATTTATAGAGGGAAAGATCGTAGACTGGAAGTTGGTAGTTATATAGAAACTTACATGGAGGATTGGGCCTATCTCAAGTTTCAATTGTTGGCTAGGATCCCTTCACTCAAATTTTGACGTTGCACTTTTGTGGGATGGCACTATGAAAAAGTAAGAATAAATTGGTCTCAACAATAAAGAGAAAATGTATTGTTAGAATCTATTCTCAAAGTTATGGATTTTATTGAAACTTGCAATATGTTTTGAATTTGAAATTTGAGTTAAATCCATAATTGCACATAAATGATAAATGGTAGGGTTTTTGTACAAAGGAATTTCAAACAGTTTGTGATAATTTCATTGGAATATAATGCTATCAAAATTTCAACACCCCATGTAGAATGTGTGCTAAGGAGAAAAGTGTGAAAAGATAAATTACAAGTAAAAATTGTAATCTTAGTGTCCCTCTAAGATGAGTTGAATGTGAAGAGTTTTGGGGGTGATATATGTTTCTTACATCTGTGGAAGTGTTAATCAAAGGATAAGTAGAACTATATATAAAACATAGTGAAAATGATCTTGTTTTAGAATGAAAGAGACAATAATAGCTTCAAACCAAGAGACTATTATTGATATTCTTCTCAACATGAAAAAGCACATCCTTGATGTGTATTTCCTCCTTATATGTCAATGGTGGCTTGGAAGAGATGCCTTCAACTTCCCCCTCCACTTACATTATTGCTTCTATTATGACCTTGAGAGTGTCTATCTATGATGATGACGAGTATCTCTTATCACGATGTATATGCTTTTCTCTTTGATAAATACCTCATATATTTCCAAATGTGGATCACTGAAACTATGAACCTCATCTATCCACAACTCTTGAGATAGTTCCTTTACCTCGAATTTCAAGAGAGTCATGGTCAATTTCCTTGAACAGCCTTCAAGAAATTCTCAAGCATGCTCTCGTAGACACACACTCTACAATAATTTTGTGTATGTATGTTATGTGAAACTTTAGAAAAAGAAGACTTAAGCAAAGGTTACTAACAAGCCAACACATTCCTTCCAAGCAGGCTTAGATATGACAACCTCTATGATAGGAGGGGATGCATTGTTCAACAGCTAAGTAGTAGGAACCCCCCCCCCACCACCACTAATGAAGCTCGCCCTAGTTCGTTTGTGGAACAAAAATGGTTGGCTAAGTGAGATAGTAAATATTGGTTGGTGAAGACACCACAACTTCGTTGGTTGCTGTCACAAATGAAAGTAATGCCAGTGCAAATAGGGGTAATATGAATAGTATAACTGACTGTATTCCTGCTTTCCTAGTTCCTCCATGAATCAATCCATTCAAGCATGTGTTGAACTTCATTCTATAAGCACTAACTTCTAAAAGATGGCTAGGGTCCCCCTTTGGAGTTAAGGGCAGAGGTTGGGCCAGAGGAAGGTCACTTATGATATGCTGGAACTATACCAAAATCACAAGAATGTATCGGAAGAGATGCTCCTAACACCTCGTTGGTAACTTTTTATTTGGATATAAATATTAGAAGTCTACGTAGGAAATATTGAACACAAGGCCAAAAGTTTGCCGAAAGAACTTTCCTAATGAATAACCAACTGGAGCAGAACGATTGACCATGTCATGGAGCTATTCCATTGCTTAGTCCTCTTAACAAACTGACTGAGGAAGGAAATACTTTCACCATGAGAAATGTAAACGAAAACACCTTATAAATGCCTCAAAAAATAATAGAAATGTTTCCAAAGAAAATATTTCCCTTTCCAACCTACAATGATGTTTCCAATTCCCCTAATTGTTGATTATGCCTTTGTTTATAAAAAGAAATAAAAATAATAAGAAATAAAACCACTTATAATTTTTAATGATAGGAAAAATACCTTCCAAGTTAACTAATTTCAAGCATTTTTGGCATCTTTTGTTCATTTATGTACAAATACAACCTACATAACTACCACCATGCTCTACATATGAGGAAAATGAGATACATATCATGGAAAAAGTCAGCCCCTAAGTGTGGCAATTCTTGTAATAAATTAGGGGAAGCACTTTTTGGATAATTTCAGTGGAATTTATCCATATGTTGGAAATTCTTAATAAATATAAAAGTAATTTTATTGTTTTCGGTTTTTGAGTAGCCACATAATCTATAAGGCTAATTTTGGACATTTTAAAATGCAAGGCTATATGGGACTCAACATATAAATGATATTTTTATTAATTTTTTGACTATGTTTATCTATATAATTTTCTTGACAATTCTCTATTATAAAATATATATAGTCTACTTTAGATTATATTCTAGTGTTCATTGTATTTTATATCTTATATTTTACATTGTATCTTCTTTCATTTTCAGAAGTGGAACTCAGTATTGATGGGAAGAAGCAAGCATTGAAGAAAGTGGAGAACAATGCCTTGACAACACAATATGAATTTATTTCCTAATTTGCTTGTTTTGAAATTCATTTGCTAATATTTTACACAATTTTTTATGTATGTTGTTTTAAATCTCTACCATCATATCAATTTCATGAATAAATGATATCTTATTGATGTTAAATAGATTATTGTGCAAGAACTACCTCAAAAATAAACTGTGAAGGATTTGGTAGAAAAAATAGCTTATGATAGTTGAATTTGTACATCATATGGTTTGCCAATACAAGGGAAACTGAGGTGCTTGAGCCATCGACTTTGGAATTGTTTCGAGTAGGGATTACTATGGTTTTTAATGTTGTGATTTTTTCACCTCATGGTTATTTTGGGCAAGCAAATGTTTTAGGAATCCTAGACAAGACATCGGTGGACAAGTAAACATATTTTTTATAATTGCAATGTCCATTCCATGATATCCTCTCTTTTTTATTTGATTGTATTTTGAATGTTTCCTTTGATTTTGTTTTGTATTTTAGCTATGAAATTGAAAACACTTGGTATCATGTCCATTTAAACAACGTCCAAATCTTGAAGATGAGATTAGTATTACATGATATTAATTGAAATCCTTTTCAATGTTTTGTATTAAGAAAATTTCATGGCTATTAGAAAATTTTACTGTCATATTGTTATTTGAGCACAAGTTGTCTATATACTTGACCAAGTTCATGCATTAGAGAATGAAATTTTGTTGTGAATAAAATGACAAGGATTGGACATCACACCCCAGATTATTTGTTTACACAAATTATCCACATCCTAAACTTTTTAGCATGTAAGTTGACATGATTGTGCTTATACTTTCTCTGTAGGTAAAATACTAAGTTATTAAGGTTTTCTTCTCTTTGGGGACTTTTTATTTGCTTTGTTTCTACAGGTCATATGGCCACATAGTGGCCATTATCAACAAAGTGAAGAAGACTTGTTCGAGTTTCTTACTTTTATGGGGAACAATGGCATTGACATTACTGATGTTGAGGTATATGTCATATCAATATTTTATAGTCTACTTTAATTTATATTCTAGTTTCATCGTCTTTCATGTCTTATACTCTACATCATATCTTCCTTTTTTTCAGGAGAGGAATTGATCAATATTGATGGTAAGAAGAAAGAATTGAAGAAAGAGGAGAACAATAACACTAGAGCGACAAATGAAAAAAGGGAGAGAGAAGAAAACTGGTCTAGTGATACTCTTAGAGCTAATCTCTCGCATAAGACACACACATAGAGACTGATGGTCAAGTCTCCAGAATTGGTGAATTCACTTGCAATACCTTTGCAATACAATGATAATGTTTTGAAGTGATGAAACAATATTTCATGTCTAAATTGTAGTCCAACTAGTTAATATTAAGTTGGAAACTCATAGTGTAATACTTGACATTTTATATAACATAATTTGTGGTTGAAATTATTTATAGTTGCACTTGGTATTAGTTAGTATTGTAATTAGCATATGTAACTTTGTGTTTTCATATTAGATGAACATGCATATTGCATGCCATTTTTTTTTTAATTTAGTTGCAAAATCATACTAATTAATTTATGTTGATTAATAAGGAATACACAAAATCACTCTACAACTACCAAATTAGTATCATATATTGATTAATGATGAACAAAAATAAAATGAATACGCAATATTATTAGTCATTTATAATGATTATTAATGAAAGTAAATGAAATTAATATAAAATACTAAATCAATCGTTTATATAATGAATATGAAACTACCAGAAAAAGATAAATGACTACTGCAAATGATAAATTTGTGATTATAAATGACGACTAAATTTTGCATATATACGACTATTAGTAGTTAATTTACAGTATTTTATAACACTAATGGAATTTAGTCATATTTCTTTGGTCATTAATTGACTTCAAGTGATGACCAAAATTTGCATATATATGACTATTGGTAGCTAATTTACTGTATCTTATAAAACGACTAACATTTTGGTCATATTTATTTGGTAATTAATTGATTTCCTCAGGTGATCATGTAGTAATATATTTTGTTGTATATTTGGTCATTAAATGTGGCAATTAATGACTAAATGAATAACCAAATTTATGACTAAATATACTACTAAATGATAAAATAGAGACAACCGATTAATGACTAAGCTAAAAATGACTAAAATTTGGTCGTTTTATAACATACTGCAAATTAGCTACTATTGGTCACCAATTGAAAAATGGTCGTTTATATGAAAATTTTAGTCATTGTTTTAGTAACTAATTAGCCATTTTGTACTATTGATCATATTTGATGTAAATTGTGCTCCTTGATCAGTGAGTAACTCCCTTGGAAAACCAGACTTGTAGAAGATATTCTCACTCATAAATTCAACCACCTTTTGCTTAGTTGTTGCTTTAGCTACCTTTGCTTCAGCCCATTTCATCAAGTAACTAGTGCACACAATGATATAGCTCTTTTGTTCTGATGGGGGATCAATGGGCCCAATGAAATCCATGCCCCACTTCTCAAATGGCTCTAGTGTCACTTGAGGTTGTAAGGGAATTTTTTCCTTAGGTGTGGGCTTACCCATCCTCTAGCACTGATCAAACCTGGTGGTGTGCCTTCTTGTATATTTATGTAAAGTGGGCTAGTAGTAAGTTGCTTGTAGAACTTTAAAGGTTTTCCTATTAGCAGCAAAGTGGCCCCCATAAGGTCCATCATGAAATGTTGAGAGGATGTAAAAGACCTCCTCTTCCCTCACACATCTCCTTAGGATCTCTTATGGCCCCAATCTAAAAACATTTCCCCCAATCCAAGTGAATGGGGTACTCTTTCTAACAATCTGTCTTTTCTCCTTGGAGGATAGGTTAGGAGGGAACATCCCACCAACTAAGTAGTTGGCTATATCATAAAACCAAGGAGAAAGCATTGAGATGGTGAAGAGATGTTCATCTTGAAGTTCATCATTTACCATTCTTTACTTTTCTATAGGCATGGTTAGTCTCAACAATAAATATGCAACCACATTCTCTTTCCATAGTTTATCAATAGTAATCAAATCAAATTGTTGCAATAATAACAACCATCTAATTATCCTAGCATTGGAATCAAGTTTATTCATTAAATACTTAATGGTTACATGATCAGTGTGAAGAAAAGTTTAATAACCGGTGATATAATGCCTAAACATGTTCAAATAATGTACCACAACCAAGAGTTCCTTTTCAGTAATCCTATAATTCAACTTAGCTTTAGAAAGGTTCTTACTAATGAAATAGATACGATAGGGCCATTTGTCTTCCACTTGTCCTAAGGAAGCCCCTACAACTTTATCTGAGGCATCTATGTGTATATGGAAAGGTAATTTGCAATTGGGACCTCTAAGGATGGGTGTAGTGGCTAGCTTGTCTTTTAGTACTTCGAAGGCTTCTTGACAATTTCTTATCCAATAAAAATTTGAATGAAATTTAAGAAAACTTTTGGTAAAAATCACACCATCATAGTTTTATTAACGGATTTAGAACCATCTTGTCTAGTTCATCATCAGGAAAAGAATCCCAGTAGTCCAAACAAGGGTGAAGCTCGTTTACTAAATTTTTTAATGAACCTTCTATAATGCCCAGCTAATCCAAGGAAACTCCTGACACCTCTTTGGTTTTCAAGGATAGGGATTCTTTTGATGATGGAAGTTTTGTTTCGGTGAACCTATATCCCTTCCTTGGATATAGAATGGCCAAGGGAAGTCCCTGCATTCATCAAAATTTACATTTCTTAGCACTTAATGAAAGATTTATTTCAATGCATTTCTTTAAGAATTTTCACAGATTAGAAAGAGCTTCCTGGAAATCACATCCATAAGGGGTGAAATCATCCATGTATATCTCAACATAGTCATGAAAAATTTCAACAAGGATACTTAGAACTTCCCTCTCGAAAGTAACAGGGGCATTGCACACACTGAATGAAAGGGCTCTATAGGAAAATGTACCCAAAGGACATGTGAATGTGGTCTTATCTTGGTATTTAGGGCTAAACTGTATTTGGTTGTATCACTAAATACTTCCAGGAAGGAGAATAATTTATTCCTTGTAAGGCCATCAAGGAATTGGTCAATTAAGGGTAAAGGAAAATGGTCCTTCTTTGTGGCTTTATTAAGTTCTTGGTAGTCAACACAGATCCTCCACTTCCCATTTTTCTTGGGGACTAAAAAGAGAGGTGACACCCACTCACTATCTGAAATGGGATATATGAATCTTGCATCCAGTAGCTTTCGTAATTCCTCTTTCACAATGTCCTTAAGAGTTGGGTTCATTCTTCTCTGGGGATGGCACACAAGCTTGCATCCCTTTTTTATGTAAATATGATTAGTGTAGACTAAGGGTTGAACACCTTTCATCCCCTTATTATCCCAAGAAAAATCATTCAGGTGTTGCCTCAACACACTGCATAAATATTCTTCCTTCTTGGATAAGAGAGAGGGGTTGATCTTTAGAGTTTTAGATGGGCCAATCTCCATAATCTTGGAAAGTTCTAGGCTAGAATCAACAAAGAAAAAATCAATACAAGAACTACTCTTAGATTCTTTCATTAGTTCATCAACTTGTATGGCAGTGAGAGGCTAATTTTGTAAGATATGGTCAATAAGGTGATCTTCATCAAGATTACCCATCCTATAATAGTATCTAGAGTGCAGACTGGGTAGAGGGGTGTCTAATAAAATTCTTCATCTTCCTCATCCTATAACCATAAGGATAAATCATACTCAATAGAAGGTTGAGGAGGAGGATATAACACAAGTTGTTTTGATAGATGTCCATTCTTAATAGTCATGTTCCTAGCCCTGCAACTAATATATCCATCAACAGTGGTCAACCAAGGTCTTCCTAGGATGAGATGATAGCCATTAAATTGGTTTTAGGCTGGAGGACCAAGAAATCAGTAGGGTACTCCCAGGAGTCAATGGAGACCATCACATATTTAATAACTCCCTCAGGAGCTACTATGGATCTATCTGCAAGATGCAACATCATAGAAGTATTCCTAAAATCCCTTGGAGATTGAGCTTCAACATGGTTTCCCTGTTAATTATGTTGATTACAACCCCAAGATCAATCAAGGTATAGGGTTAGGTTATTTGAGGCCTCCACCCTCGTGAGGCATTCCCCATTGGGAAGATAGGGGTGGATATAGCTGAAAAGAAGGATTGATAGGGTGAGGAGGATATTGAGCAGCATAAGGCCAAGGAGGAGGTGTGGACCATGATGGTTGAGTGGAAGGGTACCAAGGCTGGAAAGGTGCATTATTATTTAGACTGTAATGAAGATAATATGTACCTTGCATGATCTGGTGATATGGCCAAGGACGTTGAGGCCTTCTTTGGTTAATGAAACACAACTGCTCTGACCCACCTTCTAACGCTCCTTGGTATACAACCTTTAGACCTGGCAAAGAGAGACATTTTTCTAATGCATGATTCTCTCCATGAGCTTAACAAACTTCTATGACATTCAGTGGGCATTCATTGCTAGGATGTCTCTTAGTACATCTAGGGCATAAGATAGCTAGTGCCCTATCTGATTCCTCTTGCTTCCTTTATTTTTCATAGTATCCATCGGCAGGGAAAATTTATGCAACATTTTACTCTTAAAATCCTCCAACATACTTCCTATCTAATGCTTAATAGTTGTTGTAGAGGGAGAGGAACTCACCAAGCCTTGGCTAAACCTACCCTTTTTCCTAACATCCTTACAGTGATTCTTGGATATAGTTTTGATGTCATCATAAGGAAATTGGTAGATATATCCTCTAGACAACATATTAAGGGTTTCCATTACATCCTCCATGACCCCTCAGAGAAGCACTAGCTTGAGTGACTCAGGATCAAGGGTACAATTGGCCCTCCTATAATTGAGTTGGAATCTTTCCTCACAGTCATCTAAGGATTCATCAGGTCTAAGGGTCATCCTAAAGATTTTGTCCTTTGTTTCTTTGGACCTATAATAGTCCTTGTATTTTCCATTGAAGCCTTGTTGTATTTGGGCCCAAGTAGTGATGTGTCTCTGAGGCTGCATCTTTGAGGGTAGATGGAAATAAATCTAGCTTATGTTCATAAAAGGCATAGTCATAGATCCTATAAACGACAACAAAATAAAACATGAGGGTGTCAAGATCTTGTTGTAGCTGCTACAACACCCTCCAAACTTTTGGTTTACACGCAATTTCAGAGCCTTCCTTGCTCTTGCATACTATCATCTCAAACAATGAAAATAATTTCATGAGCTTTCTTGAATTATTTTTCTCCCCCTTGAAAGTTGGGTTAACTATCATATTTCAGCATGATTGGCTATCGCACAATGTGTAGAATCTCATTCTAATCATTTCAAGGGTCTATTTTTGTGTATATGAGCTTTTCTAGCTATGTAAACACATTTCACATTCCTTCATAAAGTTTTGAGCATTGTCGCACAAGTGTCATCACTGTCATCCCAAAGTATATCTTAAGTGTCGCACTTGTCATAAATGGTTGCAAATTGGTCACACAGAGGGAAACACATTTTTCATGTGTCTTGAGTGATCTATTTTATTCTGTGGTCATGTTTTCTAAGTGTGATATCACAATCAAAGTCTTATCACTGTTCACACTAGTCTAACCGGTCTTACACTTAGCCATTTCTGAGAAGGCTTCCCGACTAAGAAAATTGGCATCACGCAACCTCCCTGAATTGTGCACTATACAGTTCCAGACCTCTAACTGAGACCTTTCCCCTTTACATTGTGCAATGTACAGTTCCTTCCTCCTTAGACTGTTGTACTGCGCATTTTTTGTGCTCAATATTTGACCTTGACCTCTAGAATTACGCAATCATTCTTCCTAACCCAACCTTCACTACACACTGCACAATCACAAACCCCAATTTCATCCCCTAAGCCTCTAAAATGATCAATTTTGTAGTAACCCAACCTCCCTTATCTCCCAAAACTACATAGTGTGTCCTCTCAATGTTCATCCCCTCAACCTATCCCACTAGCTCTCAAAACTACATAGTTTTTTCCCTAAATCCTGCCTGAACTGTGCATTGCATAGTATCAGAGCTCAAGTATTACCCCTAGCTTATGGAATTTCACACTATGCAGTCATTGTGACCTCTCTCCTGATATGTCACCTAGTTCTGGCTTAGTAATGGATCAAAATGCATTATCTTAGACTAGGTGGTTTCAGGATGATGTCATCTCGTCATGAGTGAATTGCAGATATAGGTACATTATCACAGCATGTAAAGATGATGAAGAAGGATATGGATGAGGGAAGATTTCTGAAATACATACTTATAGTTTAATACACAAGTTAATCAATCAAGAGAAGTAAAAGGAACATCTATTTGTGATGGAAACTCAAGACTTAAGATCATTGAAGATTCCTTATCACCAAGTGATACAAAGGTGAAAAGAAGAAGAAGGCACTCAACACTTAGCAGCATTAGTGGTTTGAAACTTCCACATCATCATGCAATCAATGTAAGCAGTGTCATGTCATGTCATGAGTAGTAGCACGCCATGCCTTCTGGTCAATGATGTCATATATGTTTCAAAAATGTATTGTAGAGTGAAAGTCCAAAGGACATGTCTAGAATATGAAGAGTCATGTAAAGTTGAAAAGTCATAAGAAGTCAAACAATCATGAGGGTAGTCAAGAGTCACAAGGAAGGGGAAGCATCACCCCTTGGTTATATATACTCCGTCATTATATGAGCAAAGGAATTTTCACCTTGGCTCCTATTGCAAAGCATTAGAGAAATAAGCTAGTTATTTTGGGGAGCAAGGAGTGGCTCTAATGCTCCACTACTGGAGCTAGTGATGTACATTGTAAATATGTGTCTTGGAACTTTTACTTAATAGCAGAAGCCTTCAAGGCTAGCACATTCTTCATGCATGGATTACAAATGTTTGTAAGACTATTATGCGGATATTTGTATTTCATGTTTTCTTTCACATGTGATAAGATAGTTGAAATATTTCATTTTTTTTAGTACTTATCTTATTGAGAATGTGTTGTAATTGTTTTTATTGTTGTCCTATCCTTGTGGACTATTTTGCAAGATATTAGACAAATATTTCTTCATTTGTTGGTTGTAACAATAGTCGCATCCCCTTTGGACTATTTCACTAGATGTTAGAAGGATTCTTCTAGTTCATGTGTGTCATGGAAAATTTTAGGGGTTAATATTCGCAGGTGCGCTAATTTTCCATGATTTTTCCACAAAAAAGATTCGCCAATTTTCATTTTTAATAAAAAAATGTTTCGCCCAAATTTTACAACGTAAAATTAATTTACCTTAAAAATTGCCAACATTATATAGACACTATATATAAATATCATTTAAATTTCAATAATTTTATGAATGTATTAATAAACATTTTATAGTGTACATTTGAGAGACTAGTGAGATTCACCTATGTTTTTAAGCTTCAAGATAATTTTCCATCCTTGAAATTTTCCCTGATGTGTGTCTCTTCTTGGGTGGTACTATTACGAGACTCACTTTTCTCCCCACTCCTTAGTATAAGAACCTTGACACATTTACAATTGAAAACTCACCAGTCACACTTTTTTTCTTTTCAAAGGAACCTTTGCAACCTTCTCTCTTGCTGATTGTTAGAGCAAAAGAAATTCTTTAAGGATTCGGAAACTGGGCCTTTATATAGACTCCTAAACCAAACAATGTGAGGTTCGATTGGGACTTCGTATCAGGGAGATCCCCTGAATGTTGGTGGGTCCAACACCATCAACATTTCTGGTGCTAGAAGGAGGGAAACCATTTTTGTATGGCTAATAACCCCAACAACCCCAATCTTACTTCCTCTGGTCAAGGTAGTAACACTCCCAGCAACTCCCCTTGCGCATATTCCCGAAGTTGGTAATTCTTCTCAACCCGAGACTGCACAACCTTACGAACTCACATATTAAAAACTTTCAACAATTGAAGAGTTGGTTCTTGTCACTATTGAAGAGTTAGAAGACTTTTAAGAAAACAAAGAAAAACCATAACAACCTCCAACCTTCAATAATTGTGACAGTGATAATGTAGTGGTCTAAGACGATACTTTCTGCAGGTTGGGTGGAGAAGAAGAAGAAGAAGAAGACCAATTAGATTATCTAGAAGAAGGGGAAGACAACGAAGAGGGAATGGCAGACCAAGATCTAGATTTGATGTCTCAGGGCCCACTTGTACTACCAGGTGTGTTACACAAGATGCCAAGGCATCCAAAAAAGCTCCTAACAATGTATGACCCTGACAAAGTAGTAAAGGTGGAGGAATATCTAGACAAATTCTTCCTACATCTACAATCACTGGAGGTGCACTATGATGATGTTGCATGTACACTGTTTTCGTGTACCTTAGAGCATAGAGCAATTGTGTGGTATCATAATCTTCCTCATAATTCCATCCAGAACTAGAGGGGGTTTAAGAAAATTTTCCTTGATAAATTTGCTGATGACAAGACCCCCGCCATGTTGTTGAAAGAGTTGGGCAGTCTTAACATGGAGCAAAAGGAAAAAGTGAAAGATTTTAATCAGAGGTTTAACCGCATTTGGAATAAGTTCTTAGCAAACACTAAACCTCATGATTCCATCACCATCAATTATTACTCTTCTACCTTGCCATCCAGCATTGTGAAATTTGTAAAGAGAACCATGAAGCATACTTTGACATAAAATTATGAAGAGGCAATTACAGTTGAAAAGGACTTGCATGCGATTGGCATCATTATAGATGATGAACTAGTTAAAGACTCCAAAGACACGGGTAAAAGGTCACAAGCCTCTATGAGAATGGCCAAATATAAATAAACTATTGATCTTGAGAGTTTGACCCATACTGTCAAGAATCTGTCAAATGAGTTGGCATAAATGAAATAAAGGTCAAGCGAGACCACCTTGAGCAACAAGCCTCCTAAGTTCAACCTATTGAGTAGGACTGCAAATTCTAGCAGTAGTAGAAATTTGCACACGTGTGTCAAAATAAACCCCACATTAATATGACCCCATGTCAAAATAAAGCCCTTATTACCACGATCCTTCTCATGCGTGCACACATTCGTACAAGGCAAATCACTATAACTGTCCAAACATTCCTTTAATGGAGACTATCACATCCTGCATTCGAGTTACTTAAACTTTAACAAAAAAACCAGCCCTTTAGCTATTACTTTTGGTGCATGCAAATAAGTAAAGGAAGTTAACATAATGAATGTTATTCCTATGCATGCAAATGCATATAGTTTCAAAAATGACCTTTTCCAATGTAGGCTTAACACAACACATTGTTTCCTACATGAAAATGTATATTATTCCAAACAAATTCTAACATAAGCCTTGCACGCATATACATCCTATTCCAAAACAAACTTAAGGTAATAGTAATGATATTATATAAGTTTTGTGAAGAAATATAGCTCAACAGTTCTTCTATGCATACTAAGAACATATCTCTATAACACAATGCCTATTATTTGTGCATGCAAGAGCTTATCATAATATACCTTCTTTAATGTACACAACACATATTCCCTTCTCTAGAATTCTACCATCATTAGGTATTATTTTCATGTAAACAATTACATACTTCTTCTTCAAAAGGAAGTCAATATACCTCATTTCTCTATCTTTCTACATGCAAGTTTATCATGCTTCATTTTAAGAAATTACCATATATAACCATCATTTATGCATAAAAACTAGGCAATAATAACAAGGTTAACTAAACCTTGTATGCATCTAAATCAAGAAATTAACACAATTTATCTAGCCAAACATTCTTTTCAAGGGATTATTCTTTCGAAGAAAATTAACATAATAACTTTCTTTATATACACTCAAAAACATATCTATATCACAATAACTACCCTTTTTGCATGCAAACACATGTTTTTCTTTTAAAACAATTGCCCTTACTTCAATGCACATAATCCTTTCAAGAAAAAACCATGTCTTCTTATTCTAATATGGACAAGATTCATATGTATCTTTTAAAAGAAACAATCTTTATTTTCATCTATTGATGCACAAATTCCTATGCAATCTTTATGCACTAAAATCCTTGCATTTTTTAAACAAACAACAAGGGTAGTCTATGCATACAAATTCATGGAAACCCTTCGAAGAAAATTAATCTAATTAACTTTTCTCTTTTCTTTTTCCCCACCCATAAAAATATTTCACTAATTACCCTCTTTAATCTATATTCATTTTCAAGAAAATAACTTGGATTTCTTATCATTTCATACACCAAATCCATATGAAACCCCTTTTTAAGAAAATATATGATGCACGCTCTTTTCTTAAAAAGGGATTTCATATGGATCTGGTGTATGAAATGATAAGAAATCCAAGTTATTTTCTTGAAAATGAATATAGATTAAAGAGGGTAATTCGTGAAATATATTTATGGGTGGTGAAAACGATAAGAGAAAAGTTAATTAGATTAATTTTCTTCGAAGGGTTTTCATGAATTTGTATGCATCGACTACCCTTATTGTTTATTTAAAAACTGCAAAGATTTGAGTGGATAAAGATTGCATAGGAATGTGTCCATGAATACATGAAAATAAAGCTTGTTTCTTTTAAAAGATGCATACAAATCTTGT
>APFE030212951.1:98371-121771 GCA_000404065.3 Pinus taeda | reverse complement strand
TAGGCACAAAATTTCAAAACACCTTCACTTGTCTTCCATTCCTATGACACCTAATTAACTGAATTAATCTTCTTTCCTCACTATATTGAGGAGGAAAGGAAAGGACTACATACCGTTACTAAAAGGATTGATTGGTTAGACAAAATATATTATTGATTCTAATTTCGATGTTTTTACTTATAAGAGAAGATCTACCTTTACATGAAATACTTTGTGTAAATTCATATAATAAAGCCCAAGCCTTAATTCCACATATAAGGAAAGAATAAAAATAAGATACTTTTTTTTATCTACGAGTATTATATTCTGGATTATGAAAGCCATCGAGTGAATAATCGAGACGTGAAAGCAAGCAAGTAAAAGCACAAGCTCCAAGGCAAAAGTCTTTTATCTTACCTCATAGCAAGGGAAAGTACCTCTGAGTCTCCTATGGAGCTCTATTGTAGTCTTGGTTGATCACTAAAATTTATCGTGTGACCTCTTCTATAGAAAATCCACATTCTATCATCCAAATAATAATTTAAAAGAACAAACAATACCACACTATCATGGATAGAAGAAAATAGAAGTTCACAAGGCACATAACAAAAGCTCACAAGGCATGCAGGAGTAGGGGTTTTACTGCTCGGATGTTTACAATATTTCTAATGAACACAACTTCACCGTAATGCTATTTTTTTCCAAAAGATGGTGGAATTCCCCTTCCTCCCTTCATTCATCCCATCATTCCCATATTCATTTCAGTTTCAAGAATGAAAAAAATTGGTTTGCAACGAATTCTTGAATGGTTACACTTATAATGTTTTAATAATTTTTTATTAATGCCACAAATTGGTTGGCTATGGATTTTACATACTCCCCCCCTTGAATTAAACACCATCCTCTATGTTTATCATTAAATTTCACTCACAATATCACAATTATAAAAGGTCAAAAAGTGGTCTTTCCCTGTCAAAAGGAAAAATGCTATTTCCAATCTAGAATCATAAGAAAAAATAATAAAGTTTTATCAATAAGCATAAGAATTTATAACTACAAAAGAAGAAATTATACTTTCCATCACTTAGACATTATTCATTTTTTAGAGATAAAACATAATATCTATACCAAATTACCATCACTTACCCATTACTCTTGCAAATCGTGGTCACATTTGTGAAAGTTCTCTAAGAATTGTTTGATAATGCATCCACATTCCATGGAAAGCACTCTATAATATATGACTAACAAATCCAACATAATCATATTAGTCACAACATTTTCAATCAAATGAAATACTTTTAACTAAAAATCAATTATGAAATTATGAGGTGATATTTCAATCACATTAATTCTACAAGTAATTAGAGAGCACCAACACTCTAATCATCAAAATGATAAATCATTTCACCATGTGCACACTGTCTTCTGTCTTAGCTCCTAGTAAAGACATCCACACAGTAATTCTAAAAGCACTTAGAGAGCACCTATCTCTCTAATCATCGAAATGATCAATAATTGCATCAAATGCAAATTGTCTAAGCCATTGCTAAAGACATTCATAAAATTGGTAATACAATAAAGGAATTACACTTCCAATAATTCCTTATCGAGCTCTAGGATCCTTTCCTATCAAGATGTACATAGAATATTTACACAATTATATATAAAATCCATTTTTAACACAACAAATAATTGATTAGTTAATTTGTTCGTCTATGATAACCACAGTGGTAAAAGAATGTTCCTCCCAACTAGTGGGAACTAGTTTCGAGAAACAGATCGAGCCAATTTCATATCCAGATAGTTCTCTGACAGATACCATACCAAGTCTAGTATGGAATTCCACTAGCCAACCAACTCAATAATTCCAATGACCACATAGGGTCCAATATAGGATTCCTCTTAGCAATGTCCTGCCTATTCCTCAGACAGCATCCCGTCTATGAGGAATTTTAGACCTCCTCCAATAGGCTCCAAAATCAACTACCTCACACTTTTTCCCTCTTCATCATATTGGAAAAATCTTTTCTCTTATTGATATCATTTATCTCTAGGGAGAGAAAATATGGGCAGGCAAGTGCCATCAACCCTTCTGGGTAGACAACCACCATCAACCCAAGGCCTCCTAGCCTTTCACAAATGTCCACAACTGTCTAGCATGTAAAATTATCTCTTAGCACTATTTACCTCAGTGATTTACATAACAAACCATATGCAAATTATCATTAACAAAAGAAACATTTATGTACACCATGAATTTATACTTAACCCTCAACATGGGTCCACATTATCTAGATTGACAGGAAACATAACTGACATACATGTATTATGCATTCTGGTTTTCCAACTAACACAATAATGCATATCATAACATTATACTTTCTCATTTACTGTTGTAATTCACATTGAAATGTTTTACTTTCATAGTTTCTTTTGTTGCCATTAAGCTACTCCTGCTTAATCCCATCCACAACGTTAATCATAAATAAGTATTCACTTTAAAAATAATTTTAGTCTCATGCGTATAATAATGTCATGCATAAACACATATGCAAATATTCATTAATGTGTAAATGGAAATAGCAGTTAGAGTAACAATCCATCATTTCCAATTCCCACAATGCATTGTTACGAACAGACTGGTACATGAAGTAACTACCATAATCACTTGTCTACAACTTGCAATAAGCTTAAATCAAATCCAATTCATGGATAATTTTTAATAGTTAGTCCTACAACACTAACTAATCAACTATGACAAAACTCAATCAACAACGAATTGTTACAGTCAAGTCTCACAACTTGACTCATGTTTTATTTTTAACATCAAAAGGGGTTTTTTCAATATCCTTTTAAAACAATCTATCATTCCCCATATTTTTCATTGATGCATTTATTGTAAGTTTAGTCATGTTCATTAAATCATTAATAATTTTGTATTTGCAAAGATAGGTAGTTGATTCTCACTTTCACTAGTGAGTACTCAGGTTGTTCATAGGTGCAACAAATATTTTATTGTCCTTTATCCTCAATAGGATTCAAATGTCATGAACATAGTTTTGTAGCATACTTTATTATTTATTACTCTTCAATGCAATTATAAACATGCATCATGCATCTCAAGTTAGAAGAAGTCCACTGTATATATCAATATATAAATTGTTAGACTCATACCTGAACTAATGCCCACTAGTAGCACACCTCAATTTCTTTCATACTTAACAATTGCTAAAGGTGCTAGTGTTGCAACCTTCAACTTTGATACCACTTGGAAGATACCCAAGTGACCTTGCATGCAAATACATGGAGTTATAATTTTTACACAATTTACCCACAAGTAACTATCCAAATTGCTAATCTAGGTTCCTTATTAGCCATTAGATATAATCTTCATCATTACCTAGAGTAACTTTCAGTAGAGGAATAGTAAGTTGCATAACCATTTACAACCATTCTTGTAGTATATTAACATAAATTGTATGACGTAACCTTACATATATTTCATGATTCCCTTAACATACTAATTTATCACATACTTGACATTATGAACATCACATCAGGCAAGGAATCAACATCATCAAATTGGCAAAATAAGTAATCACATCATGGAAGACCGATATACCCTGGAAACCCCATTGGGTGAAAACCAAAAAACGTTTAATTTTATTAGTAAATGTTCATGAGGGTGTTCACCCCTCACTCAATGGCTGATAAGGGAGTCCATCCTTTAACCATTGTCATAAAATATTGCAATGACATGTCATTTAAATACAAAGTATCTAGCTAAAATCTATTACAATAATCATGATATCATTTACCCACAAATATTCAATCTTTATACCTTTGTGGTGTCTTTGTTCCATTAGTGGACCATCCGACAGCTCACACTCATCTGCATGGACCATTAATTCTTTAGCTGCCACCATGTTAAACATAATCTAACTTTTGCATAAGCCACCATCCTTTCCTCTCATGGTTGTTGTCAATAAGATTTGATATCATGATTAGATAAAGCCTTAATCAACCAACAATCAATCGTTAAAAGTGATCCTTTAACATCTATTCATGTGCATACATGAGATGTAAATATAATATTATAACACGCTTCTTCTAATCTCACTACTCATGCATTAAGTGTAAGAAAATAATTATCAAGCATGTCAAAATAAACCCCACATTACTATGACCCTTCTCGCACACGCACGCATTCATACAAGACAAATCACTACAACTCTCCAAAAATTCCTTTAAACGAAACTAACACATCATACATTCGAGTTACTTAAGCTTTAACAAAATAACGAGCTCGACTATTACTTTTGTCGCATGCAAATAAGTAAAGGAAGTTGATATAATGAATGTTATTCCTATGCATGCAAATGCATATAATTTCAAAAAGGATATTTTCCAATGCAAGCTTAACACAACACGTTGTTTCCTACATGCAAATGTATATTATTCCAAATGAATGCTAACATAAGTCTTATATGCATATACATCCTATTCCAAAATAAACTTAAGATAATAGTTATGATAGCATAAGAGTAATCACATATAAGTTTCCTAAAGAAATATAGCTCAATAGTTCTCCTACCCATACAAAGAACATATCTCTATAATACAATGACTATTATTTGTGCATGCAAGAGCTTATCTTAATAGCCCTTCTTTAATGTATGCAACACATATTCCCTTCTCTAGAATTCTACCATCACTAGGCATTATTTTCATGTAAACAATTACATACTTCTTCATCAAAAGGAATTCAATATACCTTCTTTCCCTATCTTTCTACACGCAAGTTTCTCATGCTTCATTTTCAACAAATTACCTTAAATAACTATCATTTATGCATAAAAACCAGGCAACAATAATAAGGTTAGCCTAACCTTTTATGCACCTAAATCAAGAAATTAACACAAATTATCTAGCTCGACAATCATTTAAAGAGACTATTCTTTCCAAGAAAATGAACATAATAACTTTCTTTATATACACTCAAAAACATATTTTCTATATCACAATAACTACCCTTGTGCATGAAAACACGTGTTCTTCTTTTAACACAATCACCCTTACTTCAATGCACATAATCCTTTGAAGAAACAAGCATGCATTCGTATTCTTGTATGGACAAGATTTGTATGCATCTTTTAAAAGAAACAAGCTTTATTTTCATGTATTCATGGACACATTCCTATGCAATCTTTATCCACTCAAATCTTTGCAGTTTTTAAATAAACAATAAGGGTAGTCGATGCATACAAATTCATGAAAACCCTTCGAAGAAAATTAATCTAATTAACTTTTCTCTTATCGTTTTCACCACCCATAAATATATTTCACGAATTACCCTCTTTAATCTATATTCATTTTCAAGAAAATAACTTGGATTTCTTATCATTTCATACACCAGATCCATATGAAATCCCTTTTTAAGAAAAGAGCATGCATCCTATCTTTTCTTACCTAAGATGCATATGCAATAATATATATATAATATATATATATATTGAAGACAAGAAATATTACTTATTCTTTACTGTTACATATATAATAACTTTATCTATAATAGTAGCATATTTTCTTTACTAAGAAAATAAGCTTGAGTTTTGTATAAGCAAAAAATTTCAAAACATCTTCACTTATCTTCCATTCCTATGACACTTAATTAAATGAGTTAATCTTCTTTCCTCGCTTGATTGAGGAGGATAGGAAGGGACTACACATCATGCCTTAAAGGGTTGATTGATTAGACAAAATATATTATTGATTCTAATTTCCATGTTTTTACTCTAGAAGAGAATATTTGTCTTTATGAGAAATAGTTCATGTAAAGTCATATAATAAATCCCAAGCCTTAATTCCATATATAAGGAAAGAATAAAAATAAGATATTTTTTTCTCTACGAGTACTATATTCTCGATTATGAAAGCCATCAAGTCAATAACTGAGACATGAAAGCGAGCAAGTAAAAGCATAAACTCCAAGGCAAGGGAGGTCTTTTAGCTTACCTCATAGCAAGGGAAAGTACCTCTGAGTTTTCTGCAAAGCTCTATTGCAATCTTGGTTGATCAATGCAGTTTGTCATGCAGCCTCTTATAAAGCGACTCCACATTGTTTCATCCAAATAATAATTCAAAACCATAAATAATACCACACTATCATGGATATAAGAAAACAGAAGTTCACAAGGCCTGCATGAACAGGGTTTTTACTACTTGAATGTTTACAAAAATGCCGATGCATATAACTTCACTGCAATGCGATTGTTTTCCGAAACATGGTGGTGTTCCCCTTCCTCCCTTATTCCATCCCGTCATTCCCATATTCATTTGAGTTTCAAGAATGAAAAAATTTGTTTTGCAATGAATTCTTGAACGATTACACCTATAATATTTTAGTTATTTTTTTATTAATGCCACATACATTGGCTATGGATGTTAGAATGCAACAATGAATTGTAATTGTTGTATTAATAAATTTTTAGTTTTTTATTTATATGGTTATTTTCATTTTTGTTTAGGTCAACATTAATTTTAATTTGTATTGAGTAAATATTTTTTTATTTTATTTTATTGAACATGTGTTACATGGACGAAATTGCACATAGTTCTCAGAGTTGTATAATGCACCCTCTGAGTGCAATAAGTGTAGTATCACTTTGGTGAACATTTGACTTCAAGCTTAGCAAAAACGATTTCAATTTCTTATTTACAATTCATGTGTTAAAAAATCATCTCACTATTAGTAATATTTATTTTTGAGCTGAGAGGTTCATTTTACAACCTAGTATGAGAGATATGTGTAAGTATGTCCGTGTTAAAAAAGGAACTTGTCAACTCCATATGCTTATATCACTTTGGTGAACATTTGACTTCAAGCTTAGAAAAAAAAAAATCAATTTCTTATTTACAATTCAAGTGTTAAAAAATCATCTTACTATCAGTAATATTTATTTTTGAGCCGAGAGGCTCATTTTACAGCCTAGTATGAGAGATATGTGTAAGTATCTTTGTGTTAAAAAAGACACTTGTCAACTCCACATTGATTATGGACATACTTATTTTACATCCTAGTATGAGAGAGATGTGTAAGCATGTCTGTGTTACAAAAGGCACTTGTCAACTCCACATTGAGCATGGGCATACATACACATTGCCCTCATATCGAGCTATAGAATGAGCGTCTCAGCTCAACAATAGATATGGTTTGATTTTTTGTTTATATATGAGCACTGCCCTCATATCAGGTTGTATAATGATCCTCCTAGTTCAACAATAGATATGATTTGATTGCTTGTTTAGGTTTGAGATTATATCTCATACATCATATATAAGCGTGAATATATCACATGGAAACCTAACGAATAACCATATTATTATTTACAATCTACTTACTAGGAAGTGTAACAAGCACGTAGAAGATCTCAAGATTGAGTGAGTGTGATCTCGAAATTGAGCGAGTGTGAAGAAGTTTAGCAAATCCAAACAGAACAAACCAGTTAATGCAATGATGAATTGTGATTGTTGTATTAATCAATTTTTTATTTTTCATTTATATGGTTATTTTCATTTTTGTTTAGGCAAACATTAATTTTAATTTGTATTGAGTAAATATATATTTTATGTTATTTTATTTAATAGTCAACTCCACATTAGCATGGAATAAATTACACGTGGTTCCTCTCAGATTTGCAGAAGCGCTCCTTCAGGGTTTGGGAATATCTTGACTTTAAACTGTTAGCAAAAACAATTTCATTTCTTTTTACAATTATATGCATTAAAAAAAAACATTTACTTTAGTAATACTTTCAACTTTTGGAGTTGAACGTCTGTCCATTTTCAAATTGTTATATTATTTAATATATATATAATATATTATATTATATATATATATATAATATATAATATCACTAAGGAAAGTAGGTACAAATATTTCACTCCCACTCTCAAACCATAAATAAATATTCGTATGTCCATATGAACAACATAATCTTTATATCAATTTAAGAATAGTAATTAAAAGTTAAAATAAACTTAATACTTATATAAGAAATGTTGTGAAAAAAGAAGTAGGTTAAAATGTTTTAAGCGGTCTCACCCCATGAATCTTAATCCACTTTTGTACATTCAAAAATGAAACATAAACATGAAAATTACCAAGTGGTATATATATATTATATATATATATATATATATATGATCAAATATATCGAGATGCAAACATTTTATTGAAATTTTGTACTCTAAAAGAAGTTTTCACCTCAAGAGATTTGATCCCTTTTGGCTCTTGCTAGATTCGTGATTAAGATGGATCTTTTTTCAAAAGAAAAAAAGTTGATTTATATTATGTACCAGTACAATTATCATAAACATATATGCAACCCTTATGTCACTACATTTTGTCCATATGCTTCAAAATACTGTTAGAAGAAAGACATATTCAGAATATTACCTGAGAAAGCATACCATACCCAAAGGGAACCCAAAAGAAGTTTAAAAAAAGATCACCATATATCTCCTAACACTAATCAACCAATGTTTTGAAAGTCCATCAAGAAAAAACATTATATATGAGAGAGATATCACAACACGAAAAATAGAAAATAGTGCAAATAACCAGAAATCATGGTAATGGAATCAATCCACTCTCCCTGATGTGATCAGACTCCAAGTGGGAAAAAATAGCGAACCCAAATTTTCCGATAGTCCCCACTTTGAGAGTGAGTTTGCAATGCCATTTTCCTCCATGTAGATGCACTGGAAGGTTATTAATTAAAAGATTTTTTGAGGAGGAGAATCTGAGAAATCCATCCTTGAATATTGGGAGGTCAGAAACTTGTATTTGAAGTCATACCATTAATGAGAGCACAAGAGTCTCCAAATACATGAAGGGTGTCAATGCCAAAATGTTTGGATAACCACAATAGTCCCCAAAGGGCCAATACCTCAACCCTAATATTTGTTCTAGTACCTTTGGACCAATAGATTTTGTGGTGATTTCTTTGATCCACCTGAATCCAGACTCCACACCCGCAACATCCACTCTAAGTCGCACCATTAAAGTATCCAGCAGGATAAACTAGAGGATGTGAAATGTGTTTGTAAGAGAGATCCTTGACCTTTTGGACCTGAGGAGTCTTTTTTCCCAACCATAATAGAATGTTATGTTTAATATAATGTGAATTGATGTGAAAACCATCAAAGATAAACATGTTCCTGGCCTTCCAAATTTCGCAAAATAGAAAGAGTGGAGTTTCTCGATATTTCCCACCGAATTCCAAACACCACATGATACATTGTTCGATATCAATGAATCTCCTGCTTACAATCTTAAGAGAGTAAAATATATAATCCTAGACCAACCAGGTTGTGTTGGATTCTAGTAAAATGTGATTGTTAGTCTGATATATAAGTGTTTTGTTTCACCAAGCTAACCATACATAAAGTATAATCTTTAAAGGAGCATGCAGTTTCCAGTCTTTCTAGAATGAGCATGTATTGTTTAATGAAAAATGGGAGGAAATAAGATACTTGTAGGCTTCCGCTACAACCACCATGTTGTTCTTTAGTTTCCTAGCCCATGTTATCTGGTCACTAAACTCTTATTTGCATAGTCTCACTCGCTTGAGATTATGTATATATGCCTCCCATTCCATCACATGTTGTCCCACCATGCCTATGTCCACAACTAATTTCCAAATGGGGAAACTGCCATTCCACCCAGTAATGACGTGTTTTAAGAAGAATAATCCTCTAGATTGTAGTTGATTAATTGTGTCAAATGGCAACAAGAGTGCATCCTCCATGCCCTGAATGTTGTCGAGGCCATTGACAATTATGTTTCCATCACCAAATGACCAGTAAACCCTATGCAGAGATAGTTCTTTCACCTTGGTGAAGTCATTCCAGATGCACAAACCATAGTTTGTTCCAATGTTGCCACTCCTGATTTAGACTTCAACACGTATATGATGGAAATATTTTTTATAAATGATATCTCTCTTGATGCCTTCATTAAAGAGTCCTCTCCACGGGGCTTTTAAGATCAGATCCAAACTGCAAATTTTAATATCCAATAATCCCCAACCACCTGCTTCCTTTGGAATGGTGATATTCTCTAATTTGATGAGATGATATTTGTGCTAATCCCTAGACCCCAACCAGATGAATTGGCCCATGATACTTTTTATCCTTTTATTGATGGAAGATGGTAAGTTGTAGAGGTGTGCCCAATAAACTATCATTTACTGTAATATGTCTTGTGCAAGAATGTATTGTCCACGTAATGATAGTCGTCGATGTACCCAAATCAACATTTTTTTACTGAATTTGTATAAGAGCCAATCCCAATCTACAATTCTATAGTTGTTCGGTTTTAGATGAAAATCCAGATAAGTAAAGACATCCTTTATAGAACAAGTGCTAAAATTGAAAATCTGGAAGATGAGATTGATATCAGCAGGATCACCAAAGGAATATAAAATGTAAGACTTCTCCTCATTGACCTTCAAGCCCTTGGTCACACCGAATCTATCCACAATGCCATGGAAAGCCATCCATTTCACCCTAGTGACCATGCCAAATGTGAGAATATCATCAACAAAAAATTGTGAGAGATATTTATATACGTACCCAAGTTTATTCCCTTAAACAATCCCATTGTTTGATCCGCATTCAATTTGATAATAAAATAGTCCATTACCAAATAAAATAGAAAGGGAGACAATGAACAACCTTGAAGAAGTCCCCTCCAAGCTTTGAAAAAGTATGAAGGAAAAGCATTGGGAACACAACAAAATGAACATTGGAAACATAGGCTATGATCCACTCGGTGTTTTGGATAGAAAGGCTAATCTTGGAAAGCAATAGATGGACGAACGACTAGTCCACACCAACATACGCCTTTCTTAGGTCCACTTTCATGACAAGTGCTTGCAGTTTTTTTGAGTGAATAGAATGGATCACCTCTTGAGCAATGGCCACAAAATCATGGATTAGTTGGTTTGGAAGAAAACCATATTGTTCCCGAGAATTGTAACTCAAGGGCGTGATTTTTAGGCACTCAGGAATGATCTTGGATATGAGTTTGTAAACAATGTTACACAGAGAAATGGGCTTGAAGTCCACGAATGTACCAAGGATGGATACCTTCGGAATAAGGACAATAAAGGTGGATTTTAATGAGCCCAAAATACTGACACTGGTATGCCATTTGGACCTGGGCATTTATCTTCAACAAAAAACTTTAAAACTCAATGAATTTCCACATTATTAACCGGTAAAAAAGGGATTCATTCTAAGCTTCATTGAACATATGGGGATAGTCCTATATGCCCCAAGGAGGTCTTCAATGTTCACTTCTCTACGAGCCTGGTAGAAATTTTCAAAGAAGTGTGACGTTTCTGCTTGAATTTCCTTTATGGAGTACACCATGTACCCATTTCTATTTCTCATACTCGTATTTCATTCGAATTAAGTTCTAAAATGTTTATTATATGACTTAGGCCTTGATGTCGATGATTTCGCTAAATTGATTTCTATTTTTTGAAGTTGGAATAATGTTCTAGTTAAAATATAAATTTCAAAGTCACTTTATAGATGGAACCTCAAATTTCTCGTAAAATTGGGATCTGAGGGTCTGAATTTTCGAGGGGTGTCACTACACTTCAGCGCTTCTTCTCAAGCTGGATATGTCAACGCTCACCCATGTGCTAAACCATGGGTCCTACTTTGGATACAATACAAGAGAGTTGGATCTAAATGATCTAGAGATTTGGAGGTACGAAAAGAAAACATCTTTCGAAAGAGGGGATATCTACTACGCCAAATATACTACTTCTACGCGACGTTGTGACAGAAACCTGAAACTCCTGAACTTAACTATGGACCTACAATATTGAGAAACTTCAAATGGATGCTTAGAACTAAAATTAGGCTTATTTACACATATACAAATTTGATCAGTTGTTAATAAAATAACAACAAAGTTTGATAACACAAAGTTAATAAAATAACAACAAAGTTTGATAACACAAAGTCACAAGGAAACACACAAATTTTATGATTTCATTAAAGGAGGATTACACATTGAACATTGGACATAGTTATAAAAGTAGATCAAGTAATGGCAATTTTCATCGTAAGAGACTTAGTTGGGATTATAGTATTCATAGGTGTTGGGTGTGTGTTCTATTCTTTCCACGAATAACTTCTCATGTTGTATGTTGCGCAATAATTGGTCAGACCCAACGAAGCAGGGCAGACCCAAAGATGGTGGAAAAACCTAACCATGGTTTTGTGCATGGCTTTTGCACATGGTTTTGAGCATGATGGTTTTCTCCCCATGGTATTTTGTAGATCCAATCAAGGGAACTATTTTTATTTTCTAATCCACCGTTAATGAATTGGGGTTTATGAATGCTTCGGTATGTATATATATCTATTGTAACATTGAAAGGAAAATAATGAAAAATCAATCTGGTAGTCCCGGTTTTGAAATCCAAGGGAAAATTTTGTGTATATTTGTTTTTTGTTCTTGTCACTGTTTATTTTTCTATTTGAAGAATTCATTTTTAGGGAATTTCTGCATAGGGTTAAAACCTACAATAAGATGTTTTTGTTCTGACCAATACACAGAAGAATCACATCTGATGAGTAGATGGAATAAGGGATATATTAAAAAAATTTAATAATGTAGTTTGTCTGGTTTGAGTTAGTTAGACTAATTGTTATTTTGTATTTCACTTTTTTTCTCTCTTCTAGTCTCTCTTAGCAAACTTTACAATTTCTTTTAAATACTTTCATTACATAAATAAATAAGCTCTCTTAACCTGGATTAACAAATTCAATCTATGGCTAAAAGTTGGCCATTTTTTCTAAGTATGTTTTTCTTTTTAAAAATTAAATGACACTCAGCCCTAGCGCTCTAACGATACAAATTATTCATTTTACAGTGAATTTGGAAAATAGAAAATGTTGAAAAATAAATGAAAAATTAAAGGAACCAACTCTATTTCATAAATGAGGTTGACCTAAGAAGGTCAAAATGATTTAACTGGGTGATGTTCCTACGTTAAGTCCATTCATTACTAAGTTCTATAATGTTTTATTATATGACTTAGCTGCATTGATTGCTAAGTAATCATTAGAATACTGGAGTTTTTTAAAACTTATTTAGGGGAGTTTAAGAAATTATGTTTAATTAAAATAATGGAGTTATTTATAACTTATTCAAGGGAGTTTAAGAGATTATACTCAATCAGAGGGAAAAAATAATAATTAATAATACAAGTAAGATAAAACTTTTACAATAATAAAATTAAAATTTTAAAATAATAAAATATTAATTTAAATGAAATTTATATAATAAATAATAGAGATATTTACATTTAATTAAATTAAATTATATTTATAATATGTATAGTAGATGAAAATAATGCATACTTCGATTAGAAGTTTTTTACTTATTAATAAAAAAATTAAAAGATAATAAATTTAATTGATTTTTGTAGACATAAAATTATTAATGTAATCTCAAGATATTGGTATATTTGACATAGTGGAAACAATTTCAATAAATAAATTTAGAACTTACAATAAAATGAGCACAGATTCTTCTAACTCTAGCTCTATCAAGCGTCGAGAGAGATTAAATCTCACAAGATGCAAATACATCGATAGATTTGATTCCTCTTATTTGTTAGTAAATCTGGAGTTGGATGGATCTATGCTAGTTTTAAGCAACACACTAATAAAGTGTTTTAACTATAAGAAACATTTTATTATACACACACGTCCCTAATTTATGGATATGGTTGCAATATCCATGCATGAGTTTTAGATATTTTTGTATTGATCTTTTATTCTTAAGCTTTGTAGGAAAACCATTGAAAAATAAAATCCTTGAATAAATATACCTACCAAGAGTTACCTCCCACCATTATATATGTTTTCCTCAACACTTATGTAGGAGTAAGATTGTAAATGTGTAGTTTTACTAATGGTTACTACCTAGCAAAATTTATGCAAGTCCTTGTTCCAGAACAAGCAATTAATTAATCCACTTCACTTCTCAATTTCTAACTTGAGTGAGAGCGACTAAAGTTCTCTACAACACTTGTTTAATATGGACATTGACATATTTTATTTATGGTTGACAATAATTTCTTTTTTTTTTTTAATATTACATATAAAATGAACATATAATTAATTACCCATCATATAATTTCAATAGTATTATTCCTTATAAACTCCATATTAAGTAGTGAAAAATTTACATATCTTCCTCATACTATAAGGAAAATTAATTTTTATTTTACTTTCAATTGTTTATCTCTTTTATAAATTTGATGCAAAATTAAGGTGAGATTGAAGTACTTTATTTATGCCAACATTAATTTTTTATATTACTATTTTAATTTTTTAATGTAAGTATTATTTTATAATTTTAAATGTAAAGTTAGGTCACAACAAATTTTTTAATGTGGTTCTCAAACCTCGAAGACCAGTGCCTACTACATCCAAGAAAACCAATATTTTCCCATACTGGGTTGTAGAACCCCTATCAGTGTAATAAGTGTAATTATGGAAATGAATAAAATTAACTATATAATTATAAAAGTAATGTATAATCTCATACTTGCATGACATAAGGTCGATATGGTTGCTACCACTATAACCTCTCGGACCTGCAACATATCCTCTCGATATGGTTGCTACCACTATAACTTCTAGTACCTGCAACTTGTCCTCCCCTCCATAGACCAAGTTACGTCAAGGGAATTAAACCTTCGATCTTTTAGTCCTTCGATATTGAGCTACACCCAATAACAACTATCATGAAATATTCCCTATTTAGATATTAAGTGGACTTTGGATACTTAAGCAACTTTATATATCAAGTGAATATTTTACTTTGGATATTAAATTTTTTTAAATCATTCCACATCAAACATTAAATGTTACTAAAATTTCAGTGATGTAATGCTAGCATTACTTCTCTTAACAAAAAATTAAACTAAATACATGCCTTTATCCTAAGATCTTTAGGCTTCTTACCTCGGGAAGAGGCAAAATAATATGTTCAATTTAAAACTTTCTTTAAAAATGAAATAAGAGCTTCAAAACTTGAAATTGCATCTTTGAACTTTGGCTAAAACAACTAAAGTACCATTAGTTTCTATGTCTGCTCAATAGAAAAGGGCCATTTGATTACTATAGTCCTCATCGCCCTTTGGACAGGGACTTATGAGACCATGAGCCATCATCATTTTTAGTCTCTGTCATTTGGCAGATGGCATGGACTATAGTAGTCAGTTTTTAGCATTTAACATTAGTTTGTATTCAATTTTGTGAAGGTTTTTTCTTTATATTTGATTGTTTTGAGATTTATCATTTCTCATTCCATTTAATGTCTGATTTGGCCTCTTCTCTAGGTAGAAGGGGCTGGACTATATATTATATTCTAGTTAGTCAGTTCATTTCTTTTAGAAATTTTTGGAGTGGTCAAGTAATGTTAGCATTAGTTTGGATTATTAAATGCTATGTATTATTATGTGCTGGAATTTTGTTTTTGCTATGGTTGCATTGTTGCAGTGGAGTGGCAGGTGCATTACAGGCGGAGGAGGGGCACGTGCATTATAGGTGGATGCATGCATTATAGGTGGAGGTGGAGGATGCATGAAAATGCGGTGATGGTGGTGGTGGCATAAGATCTATATGGATGTTCCAATGCTCCAGCGGTTCGGTTACTCCCTGGAACTGAAACTCTCTAACCCAGGACTTTAACTTAGAAGCAGAGAAGAGAAGAGAAACCCTGGAATTGAAACTTTCTAACCCAAGACTTTATCTTAGAGAAAGAAGTAGAGTAGCCCTTGTAAGTTGCTAAACTATTCAATTGTTCCTCTAGACTAGACTCTAGAACATTCAACTATATATTCATGTTCATAATCAGAAAGATGAATGCTAGTTTAGTATATTCAGTTCAGTTAAGAGAAGACAAAAGTATAGCGAAAACCCACCTCATATCTCAGTAACTTTTACTTCTCTCATTGAGATCTTGGTAGAAAACCTAGAATTTATACAATGATAACTACATCTCTTTTTGGTTAAATATCGAAAGAAAAATAAAATAAAATAAATCTAACAAATAGTTGCAATTCAACAAAACACTAAATTCATTATCCATTGACCAGAGCAATTAAGTTTAAACAAGGTAGCGCTACAGGAATGTGGGTAGCAACCATATTTGGTGGCATATACGTAGCATAGCTTGCTGCAGGTGATTTTGAGGTAGCCATCTGATGAAGCGATGAAGTAGAATATTATATCCATACCCTTGCCCAAAGGGGAAAGGAAAAGTAGACTTGATAATATGTTAAATGAAAAAACTTCTGCCATCAATTAATCTGTCTTGCAGCACACGATACTTCCTCTCCCTTTCAATTCCTTGCACTCTCTATTGCAAAGTTTTCTAAAGGATTCCAATAGGGGTTGTGGAGAAATATAACCATTGTTGGATAAATATGGAAATTTCTAAGATATATATATATATATGTAAATTGAAAAATCTTGTAGCCATGAATCGAATCTACTTTGCAGCACACATGACACCCTTAAGCACTTCGTCATAAAGTTCGCTCTCTGTCACTAAGACTTACATAATGCTCCCTTAAGCTCTCTGTCATAAAGTTCGCTCACTGTCACTAAGACTTACACAACACGCCCTTACGCTCTTTGTCACTAGGACTTACTAGGAATTATGCAACAAGAACCACGTTGTCTTATGCCCTTACTCTCACAAGTGGCACACGTGAATAAAGATGGAAGTTGCCCTACAGTTAACAAATGGAGATGGGAAATGTGTTCCTGTTTTGGTCAAGCAATGTTTCCAATGTTGTTAGGGATGTTTCCAGATTTTAATTAAAATGATATTATAAAAAATTGAATTAAAGCGATATTATAAAAAAATTATGAAATTAAAACCATGGATCACCACAAATTAAAGCAACAAATGGCATATAATTCTATTAATCAATTACCTACATTATTTTTAAGATTATTTTTAGATTAAAACCATAAGTAAATTTTATGTCAAAAAGATAAGTAAATTTTATCAGTAGCACACTAACAACGCATTATTACTGAATGTAGACAAGAAGTTTCAATATGATGGATACGTGCCAGAACCCAATGAACTTCTCAACAATTCCAATGATTGTAATGGGAACTTCAGAGGAAGAAACATATTTACATGCTACAAAAGGTCAGCATTCTAGATTTATTTTAAATTTGTATGCATATATACTTGTAAGAAGAACTTCGACCTAAATCACATGAAGAAAGACCTTTGTCGACACGTTTCGAACCAACTAGTGTGGTTCATTGTCAGGACAAGTTGAAGAAACAGATCTAGCTATGCATGTTAAATAGTCTGAGCAGAGCCCCCAACGGCTAATTTTGACTTTGGGACCAGAGTCAAAAAGTCATTTTTATAATATAGTTATATTCGATGACCATTCCGTTAAAATATATAAAAACATTTATATAAATAAAATGTGCTAAATGTCATATAGAAATAATAACTAAAGGAAAAATAGTGTTGTGCCTAGCACAAAGTCTCCCTTTATCTAAAACTACTTTGTCGAGCCCCTTATCACATCTGTAGGCTTACCTCTTACAAATCCTATTATGAGCTTCTCTTGAGACACTTTTTCCTTGGCACACTTGAATTCACTGACACTCCCTGGCACACACTCTTATTTCTTCATTTCCATGCATTTTGACCTAGTTCTCCCGTGCGATGCCTCAAAAATCCCTAACACTCCTCATCATGCATTGATATTTTCTGGCATGTTTTAGCATTTTTTTTCATTCCTTTTCATGTCCTAACCTCCCTAGTTAACGTGCCCTCACAACTACCCTTAATTAATTTGCAACTTCGGAACCCAATCAAGTCCTTTCTCGATTACAAGAGCTTGAACAAGGTACAATTACTACAACTATACTATGTTGCTGAATTGTGTAGCTTGGGAGGTTCTCCACAAGCTTAGTGAGATGAGATTGTGTGAGTTTGGTCAGAAAAGGATTTGTGGGAAAAGAACCCAAGTGAAGGGGTTTTTGACCCAAGAATCCAAAAGAAAATTAAAATGGAAAATTAATATTTGCTAAGGTCTAAGTTGATAAAACTTGTAAGTTCTAGAGGGTTCCTAAGAGGCCTAGATAGGAAAACCTATTTAAGTAGGCATTAGTATGAAGGCACTAACATCAAGTGAGAAGGATCTCATTTGATCAAGGAGACCAAGAGAGGAGTTAGAGGGCTGAGTAAGGGTTGCTAAAGGGAGGCCAACATCATCCACCAAGAGCAAGATTAGCATGTGAGGGTTCAAAAGAATGTCACATACCTTAATGGGTTTGACCTAAGAAGTAGGATGGTATATTGTTGGTTCTCTTCTTGTAGATTGAGCTCAAGAGAGGTGGCTCATGAGAATTTTGGCCACATCAAATTATGAAATAGAAGAGAGGGTTGAGACTCTGTCTTCTGCTAGTTATTAAGTTGCAAGGTATGTGATAAAAAATAACACAAATGGAGGAGGTCTTGCACTAGAATTTTGGGAAAGAACAAAAGCACTTGTAGGTGTAATATTGACTGAGGTAATTGTATTTTGTTGGTCATATAGATCTGAAGTTGAGGTCAAGATTCAATAAAATAAATGCCCATAATCTATGGATCCATATGATCTAGGTCAAGTCCCTTATGGAGGCAAGAGTTGTTGTATTTTCTATGGGTGGATAGGCTTTGTTCTAAAGAAATTAGAATATAAGTATAATTCCCTAGTTAAGGTGATTTACTAGAATGTTTAGTCCATAAGGTATGCCCTTAAGACCATCGAAAATCTGTGTAGAAGAAGGGGGGTCATGACACTTAAAGCGAGGATTATCTCTGCAATATAGATCACAAATATGGAAGATGGTTTGCATAAGTATGTGTGTAGATATAATATCCAAAGGAGGGTGGAACCTGAGTATAATATTGAACAGACGAAATGTGCCATATGAGGAATGGATTGACATGAAGAGAAGTTGATTTTGGTGGATTGTCCATAGAGTTTTGGATAGATATTTGAAGCACCTATAAACAATTAGTCAATGGATTGTTAGTGGATGATTTGTGACCCTATTTTAGTCATCTATAGATTGTTATAAGGATGATAAGAGGAGTAGTTAAGATTTGTTCATAGATTGGACAATAAAGAAAATAGTGATTTTCAGAGGACTGAAATCACTATTAGGTGGCAGATCTGAAGAGCCCTAGATGAGGGCAGTTTTGTGGGCCCTAGATCGGTAAATAATCCACTATGGTTAGGAAAATTGATGGCATTCATAGTATAGTTGGAGGGTTTTTTAGGTGACTATCAAATAAGATCCCTAAGTCCTATACTTATGAAGGAAAACAAGACTAGTAGAAGGGTAGGTGTATTAGGCCTACGGACATGCAAACTTTTAAGGACTAAATTAACAATCAAGTGGGTTATCCAACTAGCCCTAGTTCATTTTATTGTAGAGGATTGAGTCAGTGAGAAGAAGGGTGACCTCCATAAGCCGAGACTTATCATCTTGGAGTAGAAACATGGAAAAAATGGGTAGATAAAAAGATCCTCACAAATGAAGTTGTGAACAGTTGATTGAAGACCCTAACTGTTCCATACTTTGAAGGAAAATGGAGGTAGCTAGAGGGAAAAAATTGTTGAGTCGTGTTCAATAACCTAAAGGAGTTGAGTTCATTGATAGAATTATATTGAGGATTTCTAGAATGGGAGGCAAGAGGACCTACCAGATGTGTTCTAGACATGTGGGCTGAAAGGGTTGTGTGTGGCCACCAACAACAAGTAGGTCAACTATTGTCTTGTTCAAGATAGATTGGTTGTCAAAGGACTATCACCAATCCCTCTTTTCATTCCTTGTATGAATGATATAGTAAAGGGCCATGATCCTTGGTACAGGAGCTCTAACCTGTTCTATTATAATTTGTAATATAACGAAGAAGGTTTTGAAAAAGTAAAAAATTTTCATGTGCACTAGTTGATTCCCTAAAGTGTGTAGATTTCGTTGTGAAAAGTAGATGTGTTGTGGTACTTGAGTGTGTTTGCATCAAACATTCTAAGACCAAACCTAAATTCTCATGTGCCATGGAAATTCAACATATGTCTTGTTCACCTAAGAACTACATGTAACTCATCTTAGGCTACTCATGTCCAATCTAAACTTATCCCACTTAACAAGTTACAAAGGCAAGGCTCATCACATCCAACGGTGGCCATAAAACAACTAAGAAACACGATTCACATCTTGACATGCCATAACATATGACATGTCTTAGAATTCCTTAGCACTATGTGGCATGTGTTAGCATCCCCTACATTCCTTGGCATGTTTTGACACACAGTAGTGCACCTTACAACTTCTTGACGCACCTTGGTAGTTTCACATACCTGGGCACTACCTAGCATATAACCTTGTCACTCCCTCCTTAACACACCTATAACTCATTAATACTCCCTATCACACACTCTTATTCGTTCATTTCCATGAATTTTGACCTGGTGCTTCTTTGTGTTTCCTTGACACTCCCTAACATGCATTGGCACACCCTAGCGCCTGGCACATCTTGGCATGTCGACCTAGCACTCTAGCATTCCTTGGCTCTACCTAGCATACCTTAACACTCTCTCCTTAGCACACTTAGAGCTTGTTGACACTCCTGGTCACAAATGCTTATTCATTCATTTCCATGCATTTTGACCTTGTGCTCCCTTGTGTTTCCCTAGCACTCCTCGGCACGTTTTGGTACACCCTAGCACCTACGTCATCTTAGCATGTCATCCTAGCCTCTAGAATGCCTTAACACTACCTAGCATACTTTGTCACTCCCTCCCTAACACACATGTAACTCACTGACACTTCTAATCACACACTCTTATTTGTTAATTTTCATGCATTTTGATGTAGTGCTCCCTTGTGTTTCCCTGGCATTCCCAACTAACACTTGCTTGCATGCATTGGCACATCTTGGTCGCATGCCACCCTAGCACTCTAGAATTCCTTAACACTGCCAAGAATTCCTTTTCAGTCCTCCTTAGCACACCTGGAACTCACTGACACTCTCAGAATGCTTTCCTAACACTCTATCATGTGTTGGCACTACCTAACATACCATGTCACTCCCTCCTTATCACACCCAAAACTTGCTAACACTCCCTATCACATAATCTTATTCATCCATTTCCATGCAATTGAAATGATACTTACTCCCTTGTGTTTCCATGGAACTCCCTAGCATGCGTTGGAGCCACACCCTAGTACCATCTTGGCATGCCTTAACACTTTGCATGTCTTGGCATGCCTAACATGACTTGGAACTTTCTAACACATGTTAGAACTTCTTTGAATTCCATGCACACCTTGGAACTTCCTAGTTGTCATCCCCTCATAAATAGCCTTACTTTTTTTAAACTTGGGAACCCAAGCAAGTCATTGAAAAAATAGTATTGTCCCTAGCCCAAAGTCTCCCTTTGTCTAAAATTGATTTGTCCATCCCCTTATCGTAATTGTAGGCTTACCTCTTGCAAGTCCTATTCTGAAATTCTCCTAACACACTTTGTCCTTGGGACACCTGGAATTCACTAACACTCCCTGTAAGACACTCTTATTCATTCATTCCTATGCACTTTGACCTAGTTCTACCTTGTGATGCCCTAACACTCCACAACACTCCTTGGCATGCATTAACACTATCTGGCATGTGTTAGCATGCCTTTTCATTCCTTGGCATGCCCTGGCACTCCTTAGCTATCATGCCCTCATAACTACCCTTATTTGTTTTAAGACTTGGGAACCAACCAAGTCCTACCTTGACTACAACATCTTGACCAAGTTATAGTTACTACAATTATACTACACCTTGTTCACCTAAGAATGACCTATAACTCATCTTAGGCTACTCATGTCTAATCTTAACTCATCCCACTTAACAAGTTACCAAGTCAAGGCTCATGTCCAACCATGGCCATAAAATTACTAAGAAACATAGTTTACATCTTGAAACATACTTTATCACTCACTAGCACATTGTACCACTCCTTAACATGCCATAGTACTCTTGCATGCCTTAGCACTTCCTAGCATATAAATTTGTCACTCTCTCCTTATCACACTTGGAACTCACTAACACCCTCTATCACACACTCTTATTCATTCATTTCCATGCATTTTGAACTAGTTCTCCCTTGTGTTTTCGTCGCACTCCCTAACACTCCCTAGCACACATTGACACACCTTGGCACTTGGCACATCTTGGCATGTCACCCTAGAACTCCATCATTCCTTGGCACTACCTAGCATACATTTTCACTCCCTCCTTATCACACCTAGAACTTGCTAACACTCCTTGTCATGCACTCTTATTCATTCATTTCCATGCATTTGAAATTAGTGATTCCTTGTGTTTCCTTGCCACTCCATAACACTCCCTGGCATGCATTGGCACACCCTAAAACTTGGCACATCTTCGCATGTTTTTGTAAACTCTAACATGCCTTAACATTGCCTAGCACACCTTATCACTCCTTCCTTAGCATGCATTGAACTCACTGACACTTCATGAAACAAATTCTTAATCGTTCATTTGCATGCATTATTTTCACTTATTTCTCCCTTGTGTTTTCCTAGCACTCCTTAACACTTCCTAGCACGTGCTGGCATACATTGGCACCTGACACATCTTGATGCATGTCGCTCTGGCACACTAGCATGACTTAACGCTACCTAGCATACCATTTCACTCCCTCATTAACACACCTGGATCTCGCTAACACCCCTGTCACACACTCTTATTCATTCATTTCCATGCATTTTGATCAGGCAATGTAAACTTTGAAACAAGAACTATAAACTCAAAATGGGAAATCTGGTAAAAAACCCCGAAAAAACATGAAAAAAAATGTAAAAATGAAAAGTGTGTATACTGGAACGAATGTTTTTTTTAGGGTCAATTCTGAACATGTTTTAAAAATAGCAGTGAAAACAATTTTTTTGTGCAAAAATTATGCCAAAAAAAGCCTGAAAATGAAAAGTGTTGATAGTGGAATGATAACTTCTTTTTTTAGGATCAATTTTCAACATTTTTAAAAAATGCGAGTTAAACAGAATTTTTATGTGCAAAAATTGTGCAAAAAACACTCTTAAAACGAAAAGTGTTGATGCTGGAATAACACTTTTTTTTTCTAAGATAAATTTTCAACATTTTGAAATAATGGTGTAAGATATTTTATCATGACTCTGAAAAACATTAAAATTTCAAAAAAATAATGATAACATAAATTAAAAATAAAAACAATGAAAAAAAACAAAAAAAGC
>APFE030212951.1:51272-90741 GCA_000404065.3 Pinus taeda | reverse complement strand
AAAAAAATTTGACTTAAAAATTTTTGAAGTGTAAACAAATATAAAATTTAAAAAAAATATCCACACTTAATACATTAAAAAATTAAAGTGTCAAAAATTGTTAAATTTAGAAAATAATTATTTGCATTTCATAGATTAGAAAATTTAAAGTCAAAAAATAGGTCTTTTAAAGAAAGGAGTGACCATGCAAATCGCTAACATTCTAAAATGTAATGTACATAAAAAAATTTAAAGTGCCAAAAACTATGCTCTAAAAAAAATATGTGTGTTCTGCATCATCCCTTTTCAAAATCGGGTCACCTTTTTGCTATCTCTACGAAACGGGTAACAATATCAGTTCTTGTTTCAAAGTTTACATTGTCTAAGTGCTCCCTTGTATTTCCTTGGCACTCTCTAACACTCAATATGCATTGACACACCTTGGCACTTGACACACCTTGGCACTTGGAACACCTTGGTATGCTTCCCTAACACTCTAGCATGCCTAAGAATTATCTAGAATATCTTGTCACTCCCTCCTTAGCACACCTGGAACTCATTAACACTTCATTTCCATTAACATTCCCTAGCACGTGTTCAACCCCACCCTGGCACTTGGCATATCTTGGTAGGCCTTAGCACTTGGCATGCCTTGGAACTGTCTAGCATGTGTTAGTACTTCCTAGCATTCCCTAACACACCTTGGAATTTCGTAGTTGTCATGCCCTCATAGATAACCTTATTTTTTTTGCGGCTTGGGAACCCAAACAAGGAATTGGAAAAATAGTGTTGTGCCCAACCCAAAGTCTCCCTTTATTTGAAACTATGTTTTCTTTCTCCTTATCACAACCATAGCCCCACCTCCTACAAGTCCTATTATGAACTTCTCCTTGCACACTTCGTCCTTGGGACATCTAGAATTTGTTGACACTCCTTGGCACACACTCTTATTCATTCATTTCCATGCATTTTGACCTAGTTCTCCCTTGTGATGTGTGGTGGTTTGAAATCTTATTCATGTCCATTGAATTCGAGAAGTTTTGTTTAGGGACTAAGGATCTCACTTTCCTTCCCTATCCATTGTAGAGGTCATAAAACCCATCCTTATTATGCAAAAAATACTATTGTGCCCATATTCCCATTCCAATTTCTTGTTCATGGACACTAAACATGAGAAAAACATGTTTTAGGCCTAAGGATTTTTTTCACTCCATGGCCAAGATATAATCCCCTAACTCCCATATATGATGTGGAAAACCTCATAATAGAACATTTATCGTAAATGGAATCCTAAAATCCCTCAAATAGGATTTTTATTGTTCTTTATGGTCTTTTTCATGTAGTGCAAGCCAAAGAAGTTTCAATTTGGGCTTGAGGTCATTGTTTTCATCCATTTTCCATGGTACAAGCCTAAGACCCATTCTTACCATGTAAAACATACTAATGGCACTAACGATCCCCAATAGAGGCCTAAGATCCTCTATAGAGGTCATATGTGGTTCTTTGAGAGCTACTTCACAAATCTTAATCATTAATGATTCAAATAAGGCCTAAGCCCCTTATGTTCATATTTTGACCAAGCCTACACTTGTAAGCATCATATGTGATTTGAAAGCCTCCTAATTTCATTAAGGTTCATGATGAGGCTCCAAGACCCAATCATGATATGCAAGACCTTTGAATGGTAAACAAATCCCTCCTAGAAGCCAAAGAATATCCCTTATAGAATATAATTAATATGGTAGTTTGAAGCCTTTTTAATGGTTACTAATTATTTAGGACTTAACTCCAAGTCCTGAGACCCATTATTATTATGCAAAACATACTAAATGCCCATATTCCCAGCCAGAGGTCTTGTTCTTGGAAATTGATCAATAGAAAGATTAATTTAGGGATTAAGGCCTTTGTTTTACTCTCCTAACCATAACATAGACACTAACTCCCATATGTGGTGAGAAATACCTCTTATGGTGTCCATATATCGACTTAAGTCCAAAGACTCATTAAAGAATATCTACGTGGTTTTTACGTCTAGCTCATAGCTCTTGATACTAAAAATCTTCTTGTAAGACCTAATGCCCTTATTTACCTGCCTTACCCATGGTACATTCCTTGACTCCTATAGATGGTGTGAAAATTTTCCTAATGTAATTGATATCCCATATATCCTTAAGATTATTTAGAGAGGATCTATGTGGTTGTTGAATGCCAAATTCATGGTCTTTAATCATGAGAAACTTTATTTTAGGAGTAAAGGTCTTTTTCTACTTCCCTTGCACTAATTCTTATTATGCAAATAATTGTAATGGTGCTCATATTCCTATCTAAGGTCCTTTTCATGTCCATTGGTAAAGGTTTTTTAGTGTTATTCCTAGTGTCCAAAATGTGGTAATGTTGTGCAAATACCAATAAAGATAAAGGCCCCAATAGAAATTCCTCCATTGGTCAAAACCTCTCATAATATTAAATCTGGGCAATTGACCTCACTATAATAGGTAGAAGCTTAATTAAAAATAATAATAATTGTTAAACCTTTAGGAAAGGCATGTTATCATACTTTCTATATCTATGTTGAAACAATAAAAAACCTTTACATTATATCTATGTTGAAACAAGAAAAAACCTTTACATAATTTTAATTTTAATTTTGAGTCTTTTAATTTATCTCAATATATGAGAAATAGTGGCCACATAAACAACTAGAACCTAAGAAGGTTGTAGAGTCTCTAAAATGTATTAAAAATAACATCTACTTTCACATTTATCACAACCATTTCACTCACATGTCACAACTCCATAACCATATAACCTTTCACTAGCCTCCATTTCCATAATTATATGGGTTACCTTTGTGTTTTCCAAAAGTTAATTATTTCTAGTATTATAAGTGAATTAAATGGTTAAAATTTAGAAAAATGACATATACTTGCTAATACTTAAAAGTGGCTTGAGTTTCATGACATGTGTAGATCATTTGGAAGCTTTCAAGGCATCCTCATGTGGCCTCCAATACTCAAATTCGAATTATCTTCAAGATATGGAAGAAGATTTAAATAAAGGTCAAAGAGGATACATGTCTCATCATTACCTATTTGATTTGTAACTCTATGAGATTTTCTAGGGATCTAGGGAGAGAATAATGGACCTCCATGAATGTGGTAGACTCTTATGTTTTTGTATAAATAGGAGAGCCTTCTCCTTTGAAAGGCATGTGTAAAGTTGGGGAAATGCTCATTTTTTGAATATAGAATTTGGATTTGGCACCATGCTCATGAGTGATGTTCACCTTGATTTGGTTATGCTTGCATTTGGAGCCTCTCAACTTGCCATATCTCATGCTTTTGGATTGGCCACCTACAATATGTGAGATTTATTGTTTTTCATAGATTAGGATTTATTACTTCCATAGATTAATATTTATTTATTTCATATATTTTCCTGTGTGAGAGGTTAAGAGTGATTGTCTTTATTTGCCTTCTACCTAGAAGTTAAGAGCATTTGTTTTTATTTTCTTTCATATATTTTCCTGTGTGAGAGGTTAAGAGTGATTGTTTATTTGCTTTCTACCTAGAAGTTAAGAGAATTTGTTTTTATTTGCTTTCATATCTTTTCATGTGTGAGAGGTTAAGAATGATTATTTTTGCTTTCATTTCTGAAAGAGTGGTGTGCTTTTTAGTTGTTGCAAGATTGAAAGATTAAGATTTCTATTCTGTGCGTTGTACTATAATTGTAATATAATTTCTTTTGAATTGAGTGTTGAATTAGAATAGGTGAATTTGGTTTTTCATTATTTGGTTTTATAGTTATATTGATCTAAACTGAAAGTTAATTTCTAGCATATATAGTGCGTGCATGCTACGCAAGTTTTACGAAACCCCTGGGTTGACAATTAAATGATAGGTAATTGATTTACCTCAACATTTTGGCGTCATTATTGGGGAAGTGTGAATAGGAATTAGCTTTCAGTTTAGAGTTCATATTTTTTTAGTTTTTTCCTAGATGCATGATTAAAGCATGTAGATGCATTAGCTACATATCATTTTTATAAAAATATAAAAAAATTGATATTAACCATTTATGGACAAAGGATCTAGAACGCAGATCAAACATTCTTTGGAGCACAAGGACTACATTGAGGAATGGTGTCGAAACATGATTGCGCCACGACATTCATCCATTCTTCAAGAGATCTTTGCAGCAAATCTAAAGGTTAAAACAATTTCTCATGTCCTCATACACAATCAGGTACATTTTTTAGATTTGGATATGAATATTTTAGATGGTCTAATCCGTAAATAAAATCAAGCTTGATTGCATTTTTTTTAAGTTCTTAATTGCATTTTTTTAAGTTGTTAGACTTTAAAATCTTTTAGAATTTTATTTATTTTCTTGCATTTCTTTTTCATTAACATCACAAATATTTTCAACAAAAATTCATGTTTTGATTTTACATGATTAAAATAATAATAATAATAATAAAATCATGTTAGATTTTCATTAAAAAAAAGTCAATTTTTTTTTTTTTCTTTTTTTCAAAAAAAAAATCATGTTTCTGAATAAGGAAAATGAAAATTTTGAAATCAATTCTCTTCTCTATTTTTCATTCCCAAAAGAATTGACAATTTAGGCTCTCATGCGACCTGTAAAGAAAAAAAAAAAAAAAAACTCATTAGCTTAAAAATCGAAATCCAAAATTCATCATTAAAATAAAATAAAATAAAAAAAGATCTTGCTTTAAATTGTTGCATACCTATTCCATTTTTAGGAGCTACAAAAATGACTCGTTTATGTAGTCAAACCTGATTTAATTCTAGTGCATCCATCACGATCCTAGATCTTTGCCAAAGTGAATTCCCTGCTCTAAGGATCTCTTCTTCCCATGGCTTTAGAATAAAAAACAATGGATCTCTTGTCAAAGATGTGATGAACGAGAGACATGCCTGCAAAGAATATCCACTCTACCATAATCAAGAATTGGAAAATTAATAATGAAAATATCAGATAAGGGTTTCTTCTAAGTTTTTAATAATGAAGGGATCTGATGGACATGTTACAACTGAATTCAATTAATTATCAAAACAATGAAGGCATGTTCCACTCACAACATGTTTAGTGTTGGTAAGCAAAGCAAATCTACTTTTTCATGTCTCTGGTTGCTACCACAGTGCCATTCTTTTTTTCTGCTGAAGCAAGAGTCGTACCATCTATTTCTTTAAATCTAAAAACAACTTACATAGAATACAACAGTCCCCAAGGAACTGTGGGCAAAAGAAAAGCCACTCACATATAGCCTAAGGTCCCGAGCTAAAGGCTTAAACACTGAGTCTTTGTCCCTCAAAAAATCAAACAAGTGAAATAAAGAGTCAGACCCAAAGAGGCATTAGGGACCCCACTAATAGGAGTTTGGTTCTGAGTGGGGGATAACCCTTGAGCACAAAAATCATGCGAAATCCATCAAATTCCACCAAGACTCGAAACCTGTCCAGAATAAATTCTTCCCCAGATCAGCACCATTATCCTACACCAATGATCCTCCATGCCAGATCCAATGGCATAGGATAATATTGCTACACCTAGAAGCCCAACGATAGCCATCCTGGACCCACCAACATGCTCATTTTTTTCCTGACCGTAGATCCTCCACGCCAGATCCAATGGTGGACGATGATATCACACTACCTAGTATCCCGACAATTAACCAACATGCTCGCTTGTTCCTGACCATAGATCCATCTTGTATGATCTGACGGTTGAGGATCATATCGCACGAGCCTAACATACCGAACATTACCAGGCAATGAGGGCGGTATTCCTTCCTCTTACTATGCCACATGGAGCAAGGTGAATGGAATTGCTCCCAACTCCACAAAACCGCTTCCCACATGAAGGGTGTGCGATGGACGATAAACCACCTCGCGAGTGGTATTATAGCAATGCAAAAAAACACGGGGGGTTTAAGGCTACCGGGAAAGCTGATATTCCTACCCCACTCATCATCCCATATCCGTGGCCCCATGAACCGGTGCAAGAAGAAAATCCTTCTCTTTGGCTGACCATTTGTAGACCTGAGCCTGCCCAGCTGCTTCTAACTGAGAAGTTTTTTTTTCATACTATCGAGGGTTGGGGAGGTCAATAATGACCTGCATCCCCAAAATTTTCTTACTCCGTAAAAAACTTTCAATCAAGAATCCACATCACCTAGACCCTGCCTCTGTGTCTCTATTTCGGAACACCATTATGTCCTCATCTGCCTGGTTGTGACATAGTGCCTTTAATCTGTTCAAAGGCATCTCAGGCCAAGTCATTGTGGCCTTGCTTTTGGTACAAAGCACTCCTTGATTGGCCAACATGTCCGCCAATTTGTTTGTTGTCCTGCGCACATGGTTAAAACTCACGCTGTGTAAGCCTCGGAGATGAAGCTGAATCCTCTGAAATACCTGGATCAAACTCCATTGTTTTGAGACTTTTTCTGGCTCCGCGCCACAGTTGATTCATTTGACCAAGTTTAGGATTAACTCTGAATCAGCTTCAACATTAATAGTCTGGAGATTATCCTGATCAGTATTCTAAACATTGTTCAAGAGCCATTAACTTCGCCATATTGTTAGTGGCTCTTCCCAAATGGCAATGTAATATGAAAAGGATACTACCATTTTCATCCATTAACACCCCTCCACAGCCAGCAATACCCAGGTTATCTTTGGAAGCCCCATCAATGTCGTACTTCAAAAAACCCTGAGGGGGAGAATGCCAATAATCCTGCTTAGTATCAAGATTCAAACCCTTCCTGTCCAGGCCCTGCAGTTTAAACACCTACATACCCAACATAATAAGAATACACATTTCATCTTCTAATGGTGAATTCTTAGGGTAAGTGAATACTATGGAACTTACCGTCTCCTTAAGGTGTCTTAAGATTTTCTCAAAAAGGCAATGGGAGGAACATTTAACATTCTTAAATATTTTGTTGTTCCTTTCTTTCCAAACTGTCGATATTATGAAGCTTTGTGTTAAAGCCCATGCAGAGCCTAGAAGTTCAAAATCATAGAAGTGGCTTCTCCTATTGTTTAGGGTATCGGTGATGCTTCCTTTGTCCCTGTCTGTTTGCTGGAAGATAGAGACAAAAGTGTCCCACAACCAAGAGGTGAAAAAGTAGTTATTAAGAAGGTGCTCCATTGTTTCCTCTTGGGCTTCACAGAGTTGGCATCTGGAAGGGCCCAAAACACCCCTCTTTTGAATGTTATCCCAAGTCATAATTTTCCTATGATGAACCAACCAGATGAAGAGTTTAATCTTCATCCATCCTTAATGTCTCCATAAGTTTTGCCAAACCTTGTTTGGTTCAATGGAATCTAGCACAAGGAGTATGTGTTTTTCCTCCTTAAGGTTGAAGGTACCTGCATTATTGTTGCCCCATCTAAGTTGATCATGCCCCCCTGTCACTAATATTTTCCTTTGTTTCAACCTTGTCAGAAGTGCCTCTACTTTGGCTTTCAGTGGGCTATCTTCACTGTTATCCCACTTCTTCTAGGTTCTCCATTTGCCTTCACTATTGGTTTGATCCCAGAAGTATTTTACCTTAAATAACCTTTGGGTAGCTGTATCTTTCTTGAGGTCTAGCAGGTCCTCTCTTAACAGTGTAGGTTCTTGTTGCCATTTATCTTCCCAAAACAGAGCAAGATCACCATCTCAGATCTCCGAGAAGCTTTTTTTTTTTACTAATCCTTTATTCCCCCATGCCTTATTCTAGATGTGTGAGCCCTTAATGATGCCAGACATTCTTATGAGACCATTATGTTGCCAAGTGCTAGCATATTTCTCTTTCCAGATGCTAACCCACTGCACCTTTGGGTCTTTTACCTAGCACCACCATAATTTCGCCCCTAAAACTTGACTTAGTGTTTCCGGATCATCCAATCTAAGACCCCCATATTTTTTGGTTTTCAAATCTTCTCCCAGGCTACCAAGGCCCATTTCTTTCTTTCCTCCCCCTTCCCCCAAAGAAAGTCTCTTTGAATGGTTCTAAAATGTTGCAAAACCCCTTTTGGAGCTGGAAGGGCTGATAACACAAAGACAAGGATTGATTGGAGAACAACTTTTGTGAGCACCAACTGACCAGCCAAGTTTAAAAATCTAAAGGTCCATTTCTTGATTTTATCCTGCATATTATTAATCACTGGCTCCCAAATGCCCTTGTGCAAAGGTTTATCAGTAAGAGGAACTCCCAAATATTTGGAGGGGAGAACATCCCTTTGAAAGCCTAGAATCCTGGAGATATTTTTCTAAATAGCAATATTGGTATTAAAGAAAACAATCTTAGATTTGGAGATATTAACTTCCGTACATGTAGCCATGGCAAATTCAGATAGAAGATGTTTATACGCTAGAGCTTCTTTGACTATGGGGTTCCCTGCAGCATTGTATCATCAACAAATTGTTGATGGGTCAAAGCATGACCATTCTTTGATAGTTGGAGACCTTTGATTTTACCAACTACTTTCGCATGCTCGATAGACCGACCTAGTCCTTCCATCATGAGTATGAAGAGAAAAGGAGAGAGCAGATCACCCTTCCTGAGGCCTCTGGAAGGAGTAAAAGTCCTGGAAGGAGAACCATTAACTAGAATTGAAAAGTTGGAAGACATCACTAGGGCCATTACCCATCTTACCGAGTTATGATCAAACCCAAAAGCAATAAGGACCCTCCTTATATAGGTCCAATTCAACTTATCATAAGCTTTGGCTAGGTCCAGTTGCATACTCATACCAGCCTTCCTATTGCTAGTCAAAGAGTGCACCACCGCGTGCGCTTGAATGATGTTATTAAGAATGTGTTTTCCCTCCACATAACTAGATTGCTCCATAGAAACTAGGGTAGGAAGAAGTGGTTTGAGTCTGTTAGCAACAATCTTGGATATTATCTTATAAACCACAGTGCATAAGGCTATGGGTCTAAACCTATCTGGAGTCTGAGCGCTGTCCTATTTGGGGATCAGTGAGATGAAGGAAGTGTTGAGAACCTTCAAAATAGTTCTATTCAACCTAGAATCTTCCACTACATTCAGAATATCCTGTTTAACAATATTTCAGCAAGCCTTAAAGAAATCCACATTACAACCATCAGGGCCTGGTACATTACCATTCTGCATTTCTTTGACAACCTCACTAACCTCCTCTTATGTCATTGGCCTATTGAGATTGAAATTATCCTCTCTAGTAACTAGTCTAGGAATATGTCTTGTTAAATCTTTGATAAAATGCTCTCTGTCGAGAATGGTTTCTTGTTCTATTCCACGAAAGTTCTGAACTAACACATCTTCAATATCCTCATGGGAATTATGCATATGACCACCCTCATCCTTGATTCAAGAGATCCTGTTATGAGATTTGTTTGCTATTAGATCTATGGAAAAATCTAGTGTTACGCTCCCCTTCTTTCAGCCATTGAACTTTTGATTTTTGTCTCCAAAATGTTTCGTCTTGTTTACATAGATTATCCTAGTCTTGATGGTGTTTGGTGACTCGATAATTTCTATCTTTATCAAAGCCTTCCATGATAAGGTTTTGATTGAGATCCTCATTTTATCTTCCACAAGTTTTTTCGCTGCAAAAATATTGCCAAATTCATTCTTGTTCCAATCTTTAAGTTTGAGCTTGATGTGCTTTAGTCTTTTGTGTAGTTGGAACATTCTTGTACCCTGAATATGCAGATCTTTTGTCCACCATTTTGTAATGTTGTTGATGAAGTCTAGGTGGGTGAGCTAGATATTCTCAAATCTGGAAGGTCTATTCTTGGGGGTACTAATGCCTTGAACCTCAAGTTGTACAGGCCAATGGTCCGAGCCTCCAAAGGGGAGAATTCTCGGTATCATTTCCTTGTTGGTTAGCATAAGATCCTCTGGGATTATGAATCTGTCTAACTTTGAGGCTACATGCGACTCTCCTCCTCTTTTATTGTTCTATGTAAGGAGATCATTATTCATGTCAGTGTCAAAAAGATTCATATTGTCTATAAAAGTTTGAAACGCTGAAGAGTCTCTGCTTAAAGTTTTGGTTCCCCTTTTTTCCTCTGAAAGTGATTTGATCATGTTGAAGTCACCACACAAGATCCATGGTACATCTACATCTCTATCTCTAAGCTCTATAAGAGAATCTAGAAACCTGAGTTTATCATCTATTCTTTGTGGGCCATAAACATTCGTGACCAAATAGGTCTCCCTATCTCCCATCAGTTGTATAACTATTGATAAATAATTTCTAGATGCCTCAGCATCTATTATGCCAATCTTTTGGGGGTTCCAAAGAGTAAGTATGCCCCCTGTTGTATTATCTGCTTTGACTTCTAGAAACTCAAATCTATTGAGCCATTTGTTATGGATTTCTTTTACTTTTTGAATGGAACATTTAGTTTCCTGGATAAATATCATATCCGACGCTTCTTGTTTCATTCTATTACTAATAATTCTTTGTTTTCTTTTACTACCTAGACCTCTGATATTCCAAGATGTAAACTTCATTATTAAAGATTAGTAAAGGAGTAGCTGGTTAGATCTTTCATATTACCAGAATCTATCATTATCTTTCCACATTCCATCAATAACTCGTTCTGCTTTTTTCTGCCTCTTTTCTTTCCTAGGTTTCTGGGTTCTAATCCAGGTGTGTTTTTCATAGTTTTTACACCTTCATTTCCCTACCTTTCATTTGTTCTCTATATGTCCAACCCTTTATCTTAAGTTTTCCATAGGAATAGTTGTTGTACTCTATTGAACTCTTCTTGCGGTAATGCGTCTACCCCACTCATGGTCCCCTATTTCAAGAGCCCTTCCAGATCTAGGTGTTCCCTATCAAGAATCTCCTATAGTTCATGATCCTCCATTTCCATCTCACTCTGGGTCATTTCAAGGTCCATCTCCAATTCTACTTCACTCAGCATAGTCTCTTTCTGTTTGTAACCCTCCTGTGTTTGTATTCCGTCTTCTTCCTTTTCCTTCTCCGCTGGGCTTCCTTCCATAACCTGATCTTATTTTGTTATCCCTTCTTCTTCTTTGAGTACATGGAAGCTGTTTAGATTAGCCTATTGCCCTTCTATTTGATGTTGTTTTGGCCCCCTCTTGCCCCCTTTTCCTCTATGTACCACTTTGTGAAAGCCTTCAATATATTTCATTATGGTCTCTTTACTTTTGTTCTCTATTTTAATGAGAGGGCAGTCCCTGAATAGGTGCCCATGCTCATGGCACCTCCGACATCTGAAAGGAATATGTTCATTGTCTACTGTTTGCACCCATTCTTCATCAAAAACTTCCTAGATGACCTCATCTGGTAGAGCTCCAGATAGATCCATCTCCACACATATTTGTGCGAAGGAAGTGTACTTTCCTCTTTTGGTGGCTTCAGAAGCTTTGAAAAACCAACCTAATTTGTTTCCTATGGCAAATAATGATTTCATTTGCCAGTAATCAAGAGGTAGAGAGTAGAGTCTTACCCAGACCAGGATCGAAGTGAAATTTTCTTTCTCAGGGACAAAGTTCATCATCCACGATTGCATGTAGAGGCCTACTGCTGCATAGAAATATGGCCCTCCTTCAAACACCCTGTCTTTGTCCTCAATATTTGTGAAGAACACCGTGAAGAAACCCTTTGAACCAAGATGTAGGTCAATGCTTCCTTTTGGTTTCGAGTTGTATTTAATCAATTTCTATAAATCTTTTTCAGTGGGCCATAATCCCATGAATTTACAAATGATAGCATATGTCTGCATGTGGTCCCTATGTGCCAACAGAGCAGGATCATTTAAAACTACTCTCGGTGTGACCTCAACTTTGGGTTTACATGGCCCCTTTTGTGCTTTGTTTTTCGCTCCCTGTTCCTTGTCTTCTTCCTCATTTTCTTTATTGCTATTATTCTCCCTTGTATTGTTTAGATCTTGTTCCTCTTCTGTATTCCTTATCCCTTCACCTGAAGGACCTCTGATACTCTCTATTGGTTTCTTTCCTCAGCTAGCCACTACCTGCCTATAGGAGGGAGTGGAGCTCCCTCCTGTGCGCACTTCCATGGAAACTCCCGCGAACACCTGCAAACCCTAGAAATTCTAGGAAACTCCCACCTCCCTCAACTTCCTTGTCGTCATCCTCGTTATTTTCATGACAGTGATATCTTTACCATTGTTCCATTCACTTCCCAAATATTCATTAATATCTTCAATACAATTCCTTTCAACTTTTTGCCTTGAATTCTTGAAGGACCACTCTATTGTGCCAAATCATTTACAATATATTGTGGTCGATAATACTTGAGCAGACTATTACTTGAGTCAATATTGACAATATCATGATGATCAAATTCATTGCTAGGAATGGTACCTTCATCGGAATAGCCCATTCATGTAATCCAATAGCCTCCATGTTCCACTAAGAATTATCCCTTATTTTAAGATCTTCTTTCAACTCAGCAACCCATTTTCCTAACATTGTATCCTGTCTCTCATCTAGCTCTATCAAAAACTCTGAAAATCATGCTTCACTCGCATTTGCCAAGGCTTGAACTTTGGACAGTTTCAACCTAACATCTTCCAACTCCTCAATGTACTGCTTCCTAGCAGAGGTAGCCGAGCTTTGTGCTTCACAGTAGATTGAGATTGGCAGGAGAAGCAACATGCATTATTTAATTTCAAGACCCAACAGTTACGTGAGATTTGCTAGAAATGCATAGCAGCTTAAAAATGCCAATTTTGAAAACACTATTTATGGCCAAATTCAAACGAATTTCAAAAACTAATGTGGGTTTTTTCTTATAATGGGGTCAATTATAAAACCCAAGAATGATTTTAGCAAATTTGTAACCGATTGGGAGATATTTGGGGTTCTCTGGAGCCTTATTTGGCAAATTGTGCGAGAAAAAATGGTCTTTGATTAATGCACAAAGACTATTGTGGCCATGCAAGGATCCTATTCGGTTTTAGATGCTATAGTGGTTTAAAAAAGCAAATTTGTTATTTTCGTACTCTAAATCTATGGATTGGTTGTAGGGAAATCTCCTCAATTCCTCCTTTGAGGCAAGCTCCTTTACTCGTTTGAGAGCTTCTGCATGTTGCAAGCATTACAGAGTTTATGACATGGCTAACTGGAAGGGCCATAGTCACCATATTTTTCTTATGCTGTGATTAGCCAACAAGACTTGTTGGATACATATCAAAAGTCGTTCAAGAGCTGTGTGCAGGATGGTTGTGCCAGTGGTATCATGTGTTCTTACAATAACCTTAATGGAGTCCAAATCTGTGCTGGTTTAAAACTTCTCAACAAGGTTGTGAGAGCTCACTAGGGACTTCAAGGTTATATTACATCAGATTGTAGCACTATCTACCTTGTTTACATTGCTCATTAGTATGCTCAAACTACAGATTTCAGTTTTGGCTGATTTTCTGAATGCGATTGTTTTACAAAATTTCGTTTGATTTCCTTCAATTTCATAGCTCCAGCATTATCACCAAGAGGAGGAGAAGGAACAACAGGGAATAAAGAAACCCTGGTGAGTAAATTTACTTAGAGATCAGAGGATCAAATCCCTACCATGCCCAGTACACAGAAAATGGTTTTACATGGAAAATTTTGTTTTTTTTTTTAATGTTATGTTGTGTTTTTTTTTTTAAGAATGTTTTTGTCATGTTATATATGCGTTTTATATATTTATATATGTTATGTTTTATGAAAAAGTATTTTGTATTTTAATTGTACATATAATTTTTTTTTTGTATATATTTAGTTTTGTGAATATTTCTTTAATTTTTTTGAATTGTATATTTTATTGTTTTTCAAGAAATTGCCATGAGAAAAATTGTCGAAATTTTTTATTGCGAATAGTGGAGCAAATTAGAAAATATGTTGTGATGGTCCACTCAAACACACTTGTCAAAAAATATATATAAAAAAAAAAATTAAAAAAAATAATGAGAAAAAGGTCTTGCTTTAAATTGTTGCATATCTATTCCATTTTGAGGAGTTGCAGAAATGACTCGTTTCTGTAGCCGAACCTGATTTAATTCCGGTGCATCCATCACGATATTGGATCTTTCCCAAAGTGAACTCCTTGCTTTAATGATCTCTTCTTCCCATGGCTTTAGAATCACAAACACTGTATCTCTTGTCAAAGAAGCGATGAACAAGAGACATGCCTGCAAATAATATCCACTCTACCATAATCAAGAATTGGAAAATTAATAATGGAAATATCAGATAAGGGTTTCTTCTTAGTTTTGAATAACGAAGGGATCTTATGGACGTGTTGCAACTAAATCGAATCAATCATCAAAATAATGTAGGCATGCTCCATTCACAACATGTTTAGTGTCGGCAATCAAATAAAATCTACTTTTTCATGTCTCTGATTGCTACCGTTGCGCCATTCACTTCCTAGAGATTCATTAATATCTTCAATACAATTCCTTTCAACCGTTGGTCTCGGATTTTTGAAGGACCACTTTGTTGTGCCAAATAATTTACAAGATATTATGGTCGATAATACTTGAGGAGACTATTACTTGAGTCAATATTGACAATATCATGATGATCAAATTCGTTGCCAGGAATGATACCTTCACCGGAATAGGCCATTCATGTAAGCCAATAGCCTCCATGTTCCACTAAGAATTCTCCCTTGTTTTAAGATCTTCATTCAACTCAATAACCCGTTTTCCTAACATTGTAACCTGTCTCTCATCTATCTCTGTCAAAAACTGCGAAAATCATGCTTCACTCGCATCTGCTAAAGCTTGAAATTTGGAAAGTTTTAACCTAACATCTTCCAACTCCTCAATGTACTACTTCCCAGCAGAGGTAGTCGAGCTTTGTGCTTCAGAATAGTTTGAGATTGGTAGGAGAAGCAACAAGCATTATTTAATTTCAAGACCCATCAGTTACCTGAGTATTTGCTAGAAATGCGTAGCAGCTTAAAAATGTCAATTTTAAAACACGATTTCTGGCCAAATGAAACAAATTTCAAAAAAATAAAATGTGGGTGTTTCTCAGAACGGGGTTAGTTATAAAACTCAGTAATGATTTTAGATAATTCATAACCGATTGGGACATATTCAGGGTTCTATGGAGCCTTATTTGGCAAATTCCATAAGAAAAAATGGTTTTTGATTAATGCACAAAGACAATTGCAGCCATGCAAGGATCAAATTTGGTTTTGGATGCTATAGTGGTTTGAAAAATGAAATTTGTGATTTGCTTAACCTAAATCTATGGAATGGACAGAGGGCGATCTCCTCAATTCCTCCTCTGAGGCAAGCTCTTCTACTCATTTGAGAGCTTCTGCATGCTACAAGCATTACACAGCTTACGACATGGATAGCTGGAAGGACCATACTCACATATTTTTTTTTGATGCTATGATTAGCCAACAAGACTTGTTGGATACATATCAACTGCCATTCAAGAGATGTGTGCAAGAAGAGCGTGCTAGTGGTATCATGTATTCTTACAACAACCTTAATGGAGTCCCAACATGTGTTGATTTTAACCTTCTCAACAAGGCCGCGAGAACTCACTGGGGACTTCAAGGTTATATTACATCAGACTATAGCATTGTCTATGTTATGTACACTACTCATCAGTATGCTTGGACTGCAGATTTCAATTTGGTTGATTTTCTGAACACGATTGTTGTACACAATTTCGTTTGATTTCCTTCATATTCACAACTCCATCATTATCACCAGGAGGAGGAGAAGGAACAACAGGGAATAAAGAAACCCTGGTGAATAAATCTACTTAGAGATTAGAGGTTTGAATCCCTACCATGCCCAATACACAGAAAATGTTTTTACATGGCAAATTTTGCTTTTTTCATTTTTGTTATGTTTTTTTTAATGTTACGTTGTGTTTTTTTTAAGAATGTTTTTGTAATATTATATATGTGGTTTATATATTTATATATGTTATGTTTTATGAAAACAATTTGTATATTGACTGTACATATAATTTTTTTTTTGTATTTATTTCATTTTGTGAATATTTCTTTAATTTTTTTTAGATTGTATATTTTATTGCTTTTCAAGAAAATTGCGATCAGAAAAATTGTCAAAAAACTTTGATGCGAAATATGGAGAAATTTGAGAAAAAGATTTTTGTGATGGTCCACTCAAGCACACTTGTCGGAAAAAAGAAAATATAAAAAATTATAGAAAATTAAATAAATAAATAAAAATAAAATAAAAAAATCTATTTGCTAATTTTTCTGAAAGAAGTGTTGATTAATTTGAAGATTGGAGTGGTTAATTGTTCATAACAAAAATGCATAGCTATGTGTACTTAAGTGTCTATTCAAGATTTTAGCTACAGAAACTACACAATTCTGCAACTGAACTACAATTTTGCCACTGAAAAACAATTTTATGGTTATGTATTTAACTCAATGATCTACTTGTCAACAATGCATTCTAATCAGAAAACCATGATCAAAATTTATTGGTTTTGCCTAATGATTATGTTTCTAAGCATGATCTAGGAAAGAAGAAGAAATATGAAGGCACTTTATCTGCAATATTGATTGATGAATTTTTTATTGAGGATTGTTTTGTAGGAGTCATTAAGCATTCACAAATAATATTTCTTTATCTTCATGAAATGCTATGATTCAAACATAGATTGAGGAAATTGTTTTTTTAGAAATTCAATTTATTATCACAACTGTGAGATTGGACTAACCATTTGAAATGAACACACGTCATGAACCTGTTAATTATGCAAATTTTTCATATGTATCAAAAAGAAATTGATCACTTCTCTTTGAACACACTTACGTTTTATTGAAATGTTAGTGCCATGTTTATTTTCAGGTTCCAGGGCAGTTTGAGAATTTAAGGAAGCCAATTGTGAACGATTGGTTTTCTACGACCAATTTCAAGAGATATGAACCAATTGAATCCATTTTTGTCATTCATAAATGCCATCATTTTTCCTCTCCAAGCTATTCAAGCATTTTCCGCTAAACATTGACATCTCCATTTTCCTTGCAAATAGTCACATGTTTCCTTCACATGCTCCATTCACTTTTTTCATAATTTCCATTCATAGAGTCATTCATCTCGCTTACATGCTGATTTGTCCTTTTGCTTTTAGTTTGATTGTTTACCCTCTTCTCATTTTCCTTTCCATTAAATAAACCTTGATCCACTGCAAAATTTTTCATTCATAGTCCTTCCAAAATCATCATTCCATACTCGCGTTAGATGATGGTGGATTCATTAAGGCCTCCCTTCTAACAAGTCTTGGCCTATCGACATCAGCACATTATCTAGGTTCATGGCTAGAATCCTTATTAGTACCTTGAGGCTTGTATGCATCAATGACAAGATCTCTCGCCAACAATCATGGGAATACATCAATGTCCCTTGATCATTGGATCTTGCAAGTGACTCGACATCAACTCATCTATTCACACTTCGCAAGATGTTCTTAGGTACCTTGGCACTCATTGACATTAATGGCGAGTTTGCCTCACATTGGTTAATAGAATTCATCAATGGTCAGTAATCCAATGACTTCTCTTCATGCTTGACAACAACACATTTATTCGCATGACCATAATTGTACCATCGGATTTTGTAGCAGGTGAAGACCATATCATTACAACATTTTGTAGCAGATACAACAAATTTAGCAGCAGAAATAAAGAATCCACTTTCACCACCTCATTCACTATTTATGCAACCAAGAAGCAAATGAAATACATTCTATTCCATGATCCAGCGTCAATTACAACTTCTCTATGTGCACAGTTTGTCCACTTCCTAACTAAGTAAATGTATGTTATTTTATATTTTTTAATCATAGAATTCCTTGAATACTGAAGTTATAATTTTTGGAAAATACTTCACCATTTTTCCTTTCTCATTTGAAAAAAATCATAAACACCTTTAGTTGGGGGGAAGGGACATCCATTTATTATCACATCCATTTCACTTCATTTCATCCTAACATACTTGTCCTAATAATTATGATTGCATCATTGTTCAAAAGTTATGTGATTTGCAAATAAATGCCTAAATGATGAGCATATTATATGGCTGATTTATGCATTCTTAAACATGTTCAATGAATCTTGCTGCAACAAAAAGAAACAAGGTATTGAAACACAAGAACCAATACCAATTAACATTTGGTTATCACACAAGAACCAACCAAACATGTTGCAATTCAATGTATGACAAGGAATATTTTGCAAAATGAAATAAAATTGTCAAATACTACAAATGCAAAGTTTAAGGACATATGATATAAGCCAAGCTCATTCAAAAGCAAATCATGATTAAGAAATGCAGTAGATTGCATGAGGACATGCAATAACGTCAGTTGGGGGGAAGGTAGAGTCTCCAAAATGTATTCAAAATATCATCCACTTTCACCTTTATCACCAACATTTCACTCACATGTCACAACTCCATGACCATATAACCTTTCATTAGCCTCGATTTTCATAATTATATGGAGTTTGGAAAGAAAACAAGAGCGAAAAATTAGAGCTTGTGCATACAGATGTATGGGGACATGCTCAGGTATCATCTCTTGGTGGCTCTCATTATTATGTTACTTTTATTGATGATGCAACCAGAAAAACCTAGATTTATTGTATTCGAAATAAATCTGATGTATTTGATATTTTTCAAGAAATGGAAAGCTTTGGTTGAAAATGAGATAGGAAAAAGATTGAAGTGTCTCAGATCAGATAATGGAGGTGAAAAGTGCAATAAATAGTTTGATAGGTACTATTCAAAGAATGGAATTCATAGAGAGAAGACAGTTCTATGAACACCACAAGGAAATGGTGTGTCAGAAAGGATGAACAGGGCAATCATGGAGCGTGCAAGGTGCATGAGATTGCATGCAGGATTTCCTTTACAATTTTGGCAGATGTTGTAGATACTATTGTTTATATAATAAACAGAGGGCTTTCAAGTTCCTTGGATGGTGGTATTCCAGAGGAGGCATGGATAGGTAAAAAGGTAAACTACTCTTTTTTTTGGACTTTTGGTTGTGAAGCCTGTGTCCACATTAATAAAGAAAATAGAACAAATCTTGAGGAAAAATCAAAGAGATGTACCTTTATTGGATATGGTGCTAAATATTTTGGTTATCTCTTTTATGATTATGAAAAAGGAAAAGGATTTGTATAAGGATCAGCAACAGCAAAAGAAACAGGAAAAAAAAAACAGAGAATACACAGTGCTTGACGAGATCACAGAAAAGTGATGGTGCTTGAAAATCATAATGATCAACAACCAGAACAACAACCACAACAACAACAAGCACTTCAAACACCTGAAAGTGGTGTTAGAAGATCTACCAGGAAAAGTAGACCCCCTGAACGATAGTCTCCTTCATTATATTATGTATCGTTGACTGATTCTGGTGAACCAGAATGTTATGAAGAAGCAGTGCAGGTAGAAACTAGGAAGAAGTGGAAGCAAGCCATGAAAGAAGAAATGGACTCCTTAGCACATAACCAGACTTGGGACTTAGTCAGGTTGCCTGAAGGTAAAACGACATTGCAGAATAAATGGGTTTACAAGTTGAAGGAAGAAGATGGAGGTAGAAAAAGGTATAAAGCTAGACTTGTGGTGAAAGGGTTTGCACAGAAAAAGGCTATAGACTTTGATGAGATATTTTCTCCTGTTGTGAAAATGATTTCAATCAGAACTATTCTAAGTCTAGTAGCAGTTGAAGATTTTCATCTACAACCTTTCTCCATGGGGATTTGGAGGAAGAGATATATATGTAGCAACCACAAGGATATGAGGTAAAAGGGAAGGAGAAACTAGTGTGCAGGTTGAAGAAGAGCTTGTATGGCTTAAAATAGGCTCCAAGGCAGTGGTATCTAAAATTTGACAGCTTTATGTCTAAAAAAGGTTATACTAGATGTCACTTTGATCATTGTGTTTATCTCAAGAGGTAAAAGGATGACAACTATATTATATTGTTATTGTATGTAGATGACATGCTTGTTGCAGGTTCTAACATGCAGGAAATAGATGTGCTCAAAAGAAAATTGGCAAACTCGTTTGCAATGAAGGATTTGGGTGCTGCAAAACAAATCCTTGGTATGAGAATAACTAGAGACAGGAAGAATCGAAAATTAACATTGTCTCAGAGTGAATACATAGAAAAGGTGTTGAAAAGATTTAATATATAGAATGCACAACCAATTAGTATACCTTTGGCTATCCATTTCAAACTAAGGAAGGAGGTGTGTCCCAAGACTCAGGAAGAAATGGCTTATATGTCTAAAGTTCCATATGCATCAGCAGTTGGAAGCTTAATGTATGCAATGGTTTGTACAAAGCCTGATATTGCACATGCAGTGGGAGTTGTAAGTAGGTACATGAACATTCCAAGAAAAGAACATTGGATGGAGGTGAAGTGGATTCTCAGGTATTTGAGAGGTACCAAAAATCAAGCATTATGATTTGGTGGTTCAAATATTTCTCTACAGGGATATGTTGATGTAGTTATGTCGGGTGATAGAGATAACATAAGGAGCACCATAGGGTATGTGTTTACTATAGGTCGACCAATTGTTAGTTGGGTTTCATAACCACAAAGTGTTGTTGCACTTTCAACGATGGAAGCAGAGTATGTTGCTGCTACAGAGGCTAGTAAAGAAATGATTTGGTTACAAAGGTTTCTAGATGAATTGGGTGAGAAACAAGAGTTGGGTAGGTTATATAGTGACAACCAGAGTGCCATACATCTTGCAAAGAACTTTTCATTTCATTCCAAGACTAAATATATATAGTTCAAGTACCATTTCATATGATCAGTGTTGGAAGATGGACAGTTGAAGACATAAAAGATACACACTAGCCAGAATCTTGCAGATATGTTAACAAAAGTTGTAACTAGGGAGAACCTGAGATTCTGCTCAGTTTCAATTAGTCTTCAAGTATGATGATGAATATGAGAAATAGCCAGGTCCAAAATGGAGTCATTGTCCAGAAAATGAAGCAGCGGTGGAGTTGCTATAATCAGTCTCCAAGTGGGAGATTGTTGGGTGTGGAGCCTGATTATTTTCTTTATTCAGAGGTATCATCGAATTGGACCCCAGTTCGTAATGTGGCGACAACGTCGCCTGTAAATATGTGCCGCCAGGTGGGTCTAAGGGGGGTGACGATGATTATTTGGAGCCCCTCTTGGTAGGGGATCAGGAGTAGCGCCCCCAAAGCTAAAAATATATGTAAAATTACCTTGTAAAATGTTGTACTTTCCTAGTCAATCTGGGCTTTTCATTAGGTGGAAATTTGATGGTAGAAGTTATGTTTAATTTAGGGTTTCTTTTCCCTAGAAGGAAACCCATCGCTATATATGAGGGAATTGTATTGCATTTATGTAGAGGTGTATTTTGAGTGAGGAAGAGAGCTGAGATTGAGAGTGAAAGGGCATTACAGTGGATCTGCTGTAGGTTGTATCTCTTCAGTTTGCTGGATAATATAAAAGGAAGGACTGGCTGTTTCTCCATGGACATAGCCCAAATTGGGTGAACCACATATATCTATCTCTCTCTTGTTTTATGCATTTTCTTAGTTTATACTTATGCAATATTTTATGTGTTCCATTTCTCTGTAATATATGATCTTCTAACACACTCTCCATAAAAAATCTCCCTCTCACTTTGGTTGCAATTGTACTTCTATTTCTGTGCGTTTTCCCAACTGTTGCTTTTGTGCACCTTTGCTTTCATAAGTGTCGATTTATTGTTTGTGACTGTCATTTTTGCTTGTTTTTACTTTAAAAAGTGATATTTTCATGTTATCTTTTCCTTGGCATGTGTAACCTTCAATTTGTTTAGTGTTTGCAAGTGTCATTTTCACGTTTTCTTATTTTCATGAGTGTCGCTCCTAACCATTTTCACTCTTATACGTGTCACACATTTGCACTTCATAGATGAATCTCTAGTGCATTATTCTAAATTATATGGTCTTATATATCATAAGAATATGTGCTAGACATAGTCCTACAACTTAGCACACTTTCTGGTCATAGTCAACCCTTGTGTCACAACTTGTATTCTAAGTGTCATAATGTTGTGTTTCAACTGTTGCACTCAAAAATAAGTATTTATTTGCTGTCTTTTCAAGGTGTGATTGTTGTTCATTACTCCTGTGCATTCCTATGGCTTATATTAATGGAATTTATGTGTGTGATCCATGTTTGAGTCTTGTTTGTATGTTTTTCCCTATCTTACTCTACTTGTCCCACATTTAGCTATTTTGGAGATCTTCTTTGTCCCCCTACCCAGTGAGAATTGTGAATATATGAACCCTCATGCCAGTTTATGAGAAATTCCTATTCATGAGAATTATTGATGAAATATCTACCTCCTAGACATGTGCACCTTCAAATTGTAGTCATCTAACTCGTACTGCATGCATTGACCCACGACGCTGAGATTTGAGCAATTCTTCCTTGTATAAGCACATGAATTATTTTTATTCACCCTCTATAAAAGTAAATTATGCCACAAGGATGTTTCCCCCTTACAGTGCAATGAACACCTTTAGGGAAAAGTGACTTGCCTTCTATTTACTACATTAGTGAACTATGAAATCTCCTCTTCTAGTGAGCCTTCCTAAGTGCAGGTCGCATTTCTAGTGGAAATTCAACCACTATAGAAGAAAATTATGCTAGCATAGAGTGTAGGGTGCATTTCTTGTGGAAATTCAGTAATTGTTGAAGAAAATTGCACTCTCCCTTAACCATTTCTCTTAGTCATAGCGCATGGCATAGTTTATATTCCTTCATTGAGAAATCACTGAGTTTTTCACTGCCTCTTGAGTGTGTGGGGAAATTCGAGTCCACAATTAGGGCCTCCCCCAGCCATTGTGAGTATCAACTACACTATACTACCTCCTACTCCCTTTGGCCTAGCGCATGACACAATTTCAGCCAGCAAGCTCATCACGCTGTCTCTTGCACTTTCTCACTGTGCCAAAACTATAAGATCCCCTCCTCATAGCGCATGTCACAGTTTTAGTTTGTAGTGGTTCCTTCCTCAGCCACTTCCGAGCTCAACTATGCCGTCCTCAATAAGCCTCACTCTTTTAACCCTTACACAAAGCTATCACAAACACTTTCTTCCATGAGCATAGTAGGAGTAAGATAGATGATTTCGATAATGATTTTTCCTTGTCATGAGTGACTTTCATTGGTAGGTGTACCATCTCAACATGACAAGGTGATGCTCAAGAAGGATGCTAAGGAGAAGAAGCAAATAACCACTTGCAGAGAAGAAGCACAAAGAAGAACCATCATGAAGACATGAAGCAGGGCCCAGACCATGATAGAATGAATACATTTCATGATGACTAAGAAGGTCCTTAATGAGTTTCTTCACCTTTGCTGTGAGTTTCCTGAAGAAGATTTTGACTATAATTTTATCATTAAAAATTTTTAAAGCCTGATTCTTCTCTCCATCAAATATTCTGGATCTAAACCCTTAGTTGATTCCCCTCTTCCAACTTACATTAATTATGAAACACCCCAAATCTGTGAGGAGGAACCTACTATTCCTTTTGTTCTTTGTCCTCCTTTTTGAGGACCGATTCGGGTGCCTTGTGATGATGTTGAAGTTGGGAAATCTGAAAATTTAATTACTGATATGTATTCTCCACCTTTAGCCACTCCCAATGATTTAGATTTGATGGAGGAAAGTTTGGAGTGGTTCATGAAGCTTACGGTGAAGACTAATCCCTTGAATTTTCAAGATGATATTGATGCTCAAAACTTTAACCTTGAATATGATTTAATCAAAAGTATGATTTCCTCAAGGGATACTCTTCAACCTCTAAGATCCATGTTTCCTAATTCCTTGTTCCTTAGTTCACTTGATCAACCTAATTCAAATCTTAATAATGTTCAACCTATTGTTTCAAGTAGTAATCAAGAAAAGGTAGTTATATTTCACATGTAGAGGAGTGAAGTGTTGAGGATATGTCTTATCTTTATTTCATCTTTCAAGATGATAATCTTGCATCTCTGGTTGATCACCAACCTTGAAACCTTGATTACTTGTCAAATGATCCTGAGCCCTTCATTCAAGTTGAGACTTTGGATAGCCATCACCTTGACATCCATCATTCAAGAAGCTATATTTCCTTCTTCTAAGGACTTGTATTTGTAAGGTATTGATTTAGAACCTTCTTTTCATAGTGTACAACATCCATTTATTGGTTTGGATACTCTTTCAATTCATAATGATCCTAAAATTCCTTTAATCCATACATCTTCAAACATCAAGTATGAAGAGGTAAGTTTTAAGGTCTTTGAACCTTTGGTATATCCTGTTAAATCTAAATATCACATTGGTATTCATATTTTTTACCATTATACTAATGAAAATGATATTGATATGTTGTTCTTGCAAGTTCAATCTGATTTAATTACAATTGGTGCTCCTCCTCTTGAGTCTTTTCATCCTTCCTCACCTCTAGTAGATTATTCATTGTACCTATATATGTTTGATAAGGCTGTTATACCAATAGTCCCTATAAATCCTTTTGATCTTTATCTAGTTGGTCATGGTCGCAATCAGGTAAAGGATGGCATGATCCTACAGTCATAGGATGAAAAGATTGAATACATTATTCATGATATGTTCAACTGTAAATATTTCACAAGTTAGGAGGAAGATATTTCAACTCCATTTAATCAAGAGAGTTTTCTAATCAATGCGTTTAAATGCTCTATCCATCAAGAGTCTAATATGCCTAATCTTAAATATGATAAAACTAGTGGTACTAACAATATTTTCATTGATACATATGGTGATAGTGGTGCATGTCTACCTACCGATTTTTCTAAGCAACCCAAATTCGATGATCTACCTCAGAAAGTTTAGAGACCTGTCAGGAAGTCGAGACACTTCAGCCCCTACTGATGGTTATGCTAGGTTCTGACAATCCTGTTGAGATCTCCAAACTAAGATGGATCCATATTTTCACACATAGTTATTTCCTTAACATCTATCCTTTCGTTGTGAGTTCATTCTTAAAGGACTTTCAATGTTTCTAAGTTAATCTTCCTGATCCTCGAGATAGACATTCTCATTAGATAAAGGATTCTTGTTTGGTTAGTCCCTTTTCATGTGAATCCCTTGTATTATACCAAAGGTTGGATAAGACATATTTAGCAGATCCTTATAACCTTAAATCATATCATCACGATTATTAAGATAAAGGTCGTTTTGGGTTGGAGGATTTCTCCCTGTCAAAATCTTCTAAGATCGATAATATTCTTGTCCCTTTTGCATACATCATTAAGTTAATCATCTTCCTAACACAATATCTCTTCTTGAGTGTTTGAAAATATTTGGATCATTCAATAGATCAAAACCCTTGTTGAGATATGGATACTATATTCAAATTGACACATTAGAGTCGAGAACCTTGTATGTTAATTGGCCAATCCGATCATAATACCGTATATTCTCTTTGTGATCTGAATGTGTAATTGAAAATTTATTTTCTCATGAGTATTATGGTTTTCAAATTGCTTTTTTTGAATATCAAGGTCCAATCGCTAAATGGTTAGAGAAATCCTACTTGGAAAGCTTCTATTCTAATAATATGCTTCGATCTTTTTCTGATGTTTGCTAAACAAGACAACACACATGCAGTCACATTTATAGCAAGCTTTCGAGGCTTGTTTGTTTGTTGTTCTAGGAGAAAATATAAAGTTGCGAAATGGTTAAAATTAGTTTCTATGACACATCTTTCTGGCATTAGCCAAGACCTTTAGTTCATTATACAAGTTTTTCAAGTTGTTATCCTTTCTTTTGCAAAATGCTTCATATTTGTTTTAATTGATCATATCTTAGTCATTGCAGGTCAGGAACAACTACAATTGCTACATTGGAAATTTCATTACACTTAGCAGTGGCCTTCTGGATGGTTAGGTTAGGAGTAGGTCTAGATGCATTTTAGTTTCCCTTGTTCATCCATCTTGAATTTTCTCTCTTTAGTCTTTCCTTTTGTTTTTTCACTTCTGTCTCACATGTTTCGTTTTAGCTCAGTTTTCCATTTTCTTTGTCCTTTTGGTCTTGTTTCTTTGTTTTGTCTCATCTTTTATTTTATGTTTTGTTTAATACGACTTTGCATGAAATATGCTATAGTTTGAATTAAAATACAATGTGGAAACACTTGAAAAGTGAAATTGTGATGACGAACGATGTGTTTCTAATTTTTTACCTCTTTTCTATTTGGGTTTACATATATTTCAAAGTTGATGAGTCTGAACGAAAAATATGATTCGTTCGAGACATAAAAACTTTGGTCAAACTATGAAGCCTCTATATCTTTTAGGATCTTCATTCATGACTTAGCCTTGTATTGAATGGTGTTTGACCTTTGGACTCAATCAAGTAGAGAAAGGAAAGGAGGAAAACTTAAAATGAGCATATTAACTTAAACCATCATTCAAATCCCTTAAGACAAGGAAGAACCTCTCTTGAAAAGTAAACAAGACGGGATCCCTCTTTCACCTTCAAAATAAATAATTTCCTTTTGCACATTCTATTAATAGTTAAATAAATAGGTGAAGAAGATAAAGGCTTCTTGTGCAGGGAGGTGAAGCAAGCAACTTCGCTAGGATATTGAACAAGCCTAATGGTAGTGAAGCAATGCTTGTGATTTCTTGAGGTGACTCTGTTGGGGTACTAAACATGCTCGCTAGAAGTGGAGAAACACTAGGGAATGTGCTTAAATATGATTATCAAAATCTTAGTATACTTATTATCCTTCTCTGCTATCAAGACAATTGAGGCATGATTGGTCTTGTAAATATGTTTGAAGCTAATAAAGGAAAATAAGAGACTATATATTTAACTGAGATAAGTGGTAAAGATGGTAAAATTTATATGGAGAATAAATAATTCCTAAAATACTGATACTTTCAATTAAAGATACGACCTAAATAGATAAGTTGGAGTTCTACCAGTGTGTCTCCAATTGTTGACATTGCGATAAACACCCTCCAAAATTTAGCCTACACTTGAATTTTGGAGCCTACTAACGATCTTATGAGTTGTCTCTCTATGACCGATTCATGGTCGATTGATGTTCTGCTAAGTGTTTTCGTCTTCTTCTTAGTTTCTAAGTGTCAATATAACTTGCTCACACGTGCTCATTCCTTGATAAATTCATAAACACACCCATCTTTTTATGCAAGCTTAGATAGACATTGCACAAATCTTGAAAGTAAGACTTGCACAATCACTATTGACAGTGACTAGGCACTCCATAATCATAGTGCACCGTGCAACCTATGTTGGCAATCAGTGCATACTCTCCATTGACAATATCCCTCTCACTTTGGTTGAATTTGTACTTCTATTTCAGTGAGTTTTTCCAACTTTCCCTTTTGCACACCTTTTCTTTTATAAGTGTCTCTTTCTCATTCATGACTTTCATTTTTACTTTCTTTCACTATAGAAAGTGGCATTTTCATGTTATCTTCACTCGGGAATGTGTCTATTAGAATAAGGAATTATTGAAAGGGGGGTGAATCAGTAATAGTGAGATTCTTAATACTTTTTACTGAATATGTTTTTCTTCTATTATCTGTTACTTATGAGAGAATTCATTCATAAAGAAATTGAGAAACGAGTTTAAGAACTCATATGTTCATACAATCTATCACAAGAGGAACATACACATATTATCATCGGTGTTTTCACGTGGAAACCTGGAGGGAATAAACTACCAATTTGTTGTTGTTTATTATATAAATTAAGCACCTACTTAATTACATCAGTGTTTTTTGTGAGAACCCACTCACATGAGGCACCAAACCCCTTAGGTTAGCAAGCAACTACTTTCCAAGAGGAAACAACCTCATGTGAATGCAGGCTACAACCTTCTCTTGCCATTGTTCCACTATTTCCTACAATTTTCAAACTGAAAACAGAGGCATATACAATTATTGAAAAGTACCATTCTAGTTGGTTTCATAAACAACTTCTTCTCTTGGTATACTACTATTCCAAAGATATCCTTGGTCTCATACAATAACACTCTATCCTCTTCTCAAAACAACATATCCTCAGTCCTTTGTCTTCTCTCGCACAGGCTCTCTGCTACACACCATTCAGCTCCGCACTAGCAATTCATTTCAGAACACACCCAGACTGCTCTCACTGCACACCACTTCAACAATACATACTTCCCCTTTTTTTTGCTCGATGGCAGTTGATGGTTTTGATACTCTGATGTACACTGCATAATGCTATCTCTATTGCCTGTTTCCATACTACTCGAGTGTACCTAAGTATGGCTCCTCTTACTATTGTTGCATCTAATGGTTGAATTTTGTCATGGAATTAACATAAGAATGGGCTACTGAGTTCTTCACTGATTCCATGTGTAATCCACCATATCGATAATTTAATCTCAGTCTATCTGCACACTCTATTGTGACTTCCCATGCTTATTCATTACTCCACACCATTTGAAAGTACTCAGGAATGGCCACTCTGTTCCTTATTTAAATCTAAAAGATGTGCATGGGAAGTAGGAGATGGATTTCTTCATCTCATTAGTTATTCTCTATGAACCATCCTCCTAGTTTCCTTGTCTCAATGCTTTCTACAGATCCCACTGAAATCATAAACCAACTCAGCTAATCTGCATTTAATCTCTAGTTGTCGACCCATTCATCCATTTAACTCATTGAACTATTACATTGGAGCCCCAACATATCGTAACTCATACAAAAGAAAGGTTACGATATCACACAACTCCGATACCTTTAGCCCCTTGGTGTTTAGCTCCCTAAGTATTTTATTTCTCATAAGGCTGGGGCTGTGACCATTAGCTTAGCTTACCACTATAGCATTATATCAGAGCCCCTTCATATCGTAACTTTTGCAAAGTCCTGATTGCGTTTTAGATCCCTCTATTTACCCCTTATCTCTTTTTGTTTCCACATGACTATGTGTCAGATAATATCAGAGCCTCTTTTATCATAACTTTTGAAAATTCCATTTTCACAGGAGTTACGAGGTCCTCAACCTTCAATATGATGACCTTTGAGATGACATCATGATTTTTTCATTTCTCCATGTGGCATTTCTTGATTGGTGACACGTGTCACCCCCATTTGTCCCGTTGGGCCATCGAAAATTCCAAAATAAGATGCCATGTCTCCATTGTATTGCCAAATCACGCTGACGTCTATCACCACTTCAGCTCTTAAGGACCAATCACTTGTTTCCATGTATCCTGTTTGAGGAGAGAGAAAGAGCCTCCTTGGTCCCTGTTCCAGCACCAAATTCCTTTGTATTTCTTCTCCTTTGCAAACCTCGACACTTTCAAAGAGTTATAGTTATACAAACTTATGATGTTCTGAGGTTCTGATAACCCAAACCTTCCGATATTTCGATATGCTTTGACATGGCCTCTAACTTTCGATATCCTGATTTAACCTGCTGCGATATTAGCCTTACGATTTTCCTATGGCCTTATGCTATGGGGTTCCAATATTCCATCTTTGATATAGCCTTCTACGAGGTTCTGATTTTTTTGACCTTTGATATAGCTTTCTTTGATCTGCTGACCTTTGATATTTCGGCTTGCTTAGGACTTCAAGGCTCTGAATTCGACGGACCATAAATTTTGATCTAGGAGGCCATTTTAAGGCTCCCACACACAATTGGAAATCTCTTTCAGAGAACTTTCCAATGGAGAAGGCCCGATGTAGTCTTTGAGCCCATATTCTACCTATAAAATGGCTACAAATTCTCTGCCATTATTTTCTCCTTGACTCTTCTTCTTGTTCCTAGAATCTTGAACTCCCAACCACCATAGTCATCATTTTATGGCCTCTCTAGTAAGCCTGGTATTATGATGATTCTCTATAGAGCACTACAACAACCATGGTATTCCTCCTAGACTCCCATTCACTATAGTCGTCATTTTATGGATTTTCCAATAAGCTTACTACTATGATGATTCTCTACAGATCACTACAAAAACCTTGGGATTCTCCTGGACTCCCAATCACCATACTAATCCAGTTGAAATCAATGGCAACACACTCACAACCAATAGATATCTAGACAATGGAAACTATCCAATAATCTCCCCCTTTTGCATTGATGGCAACACCTAATCTCCCCTCGAAGCTAGGCATGGTCTTCTCCGATTCCCCGGTAATATTATCCCCTTTTGGAATCAATGGAAAATAACACTTCTTGAAACTCCCCCTAAACCAATGTAGCCTACTCTTCCATTGATCCCACGTGCTGAGTAGCTTCCATCACCTACCAAAATGGAATCATTTGGAAGGAGGATTCAAAACTCCTATATGCTTCCTATGATATTCAAGGGGTTCTATTTCCATTGGCTTATTAAGGATATCTACAAGTTGGTCTTTAGTGGCCACGTATTCAAGTTTGACAACATTGGCTGCAACTTGTTCCCTTAAGAAATGGAACTTGATGGGAATATATTTAGTATTTGAATGCACAACTAGATTTTTAGTGATGCTAATGGCACTTGTATTATCACACACATAATTGGAATAGGATCAATCAAATCTACCTAAATATATTTTAAAATCTGCTTTATCCATAGACTTTGCATGCAACAGGTAGCATCAACAATATACTCTGTTTCAACAATCAATAAAGAAATGGAGGCTTGTTTCTTACTAACCCATGACACTGAGCATTTCCCCAAGAAGAAGGCTACACCTGAGGGGACGTTCTTGTCATCAAGATTTATAGCCCAATCAACATCAGCGTATACCTTCAACTTAAATTATTTTTTGTTAGCATACCACAATCCATATTCTGCTATCCTTGAAGATATTTGAAAATCCTTTTGAAAACAACAACATGAATTTCACGAGGGAAGGCCTAAAATCTGGCCACAAGACCCACAACTTACTTGATGTCTGGCCTCGAAGATGTAAGATACAACAAGCTTCCTATCATGGATCTGTATTTAGTTTGATTTACCAATGGTGTCTCATCGACTTTGCGTAATTTACAACCTATAACCATTGGTGTGTTCACTGGCTTGCAATCTTCCATTCTGAACTTCTTCAAAGTTTCTGGAAGGTATTTGGATTGAGAGATAAACACTCCACTTGAAGACTGAGAGATTTTCAATCCTCGGAAGAAATGTAACTCTCCGATCATGGACATTTTGAACTCTATCTACGTACATTTTGCGAATTGATGCCCCAATTGTTCCATGTCACTGCCAAAGATTATATCATCCACATACACTACTATAATTAATAGGTGGATGCCTCTAGATTTTATGTATAAATTGTTGTCAACAATACCCCTTTTAAAGCCTTATTGTTGAATATATTTATCTAGCCTTTTGTACCAAGCTCTGGGAACATGTTTTAGCCCATAGAAAGCCTTGTTCAATTTGCACACAAACCCTTCATCTGTGGTGAGTATAAATCTTTTTGGTTGCTCAATGTAAACTTCTTCTTCCAGATATCCATCAAGAAATGCAGACTTCACATCCATCTCATATACCTTGATGTTTTTATAACTATCAAGGGAAAGAAAAATTCTGATAGCTTCTAGTCGTACTACTGGTGCAAAGGTTTCCTCAAAATCTATCCCTTATATTTGGGCATACCCTTTGCAGACCAATCGAGCCTTGTTCCTGATTACTTGAACCTGCTCATTCAACTTTTTTTTGAAAACCCATTTGGTTCCAATTACATTTTTTTCTTTAGGCCTTGGAACAAGCTCCCAAGTGTCATTCTTTTCAATCTGGTTAAGTTCTTCATTCATAACTTTCACCCAGAACTTGTCCTCACTATCTTGGCTGATATTATTGGGTTCGATCCATGAAAACATAGGCAAAATTGCTTAATTTGTATTGCCAACAAGTTTGCTTCTATTATGAACACCATTTCTTTGATCTCCAAGTATCTCACTCTCAGGTTGTTCTTTCTGTACATACCTGGAAGGTGTCTTTGGCTTGGATCTATGCCTGCTTCCTCACCTTCACTATATGAATCTGTTTCTTCTAGATCTATGGACCTAATATATAAATTTTATTCACAATTTGAGTTCATATTTATTTTATAGGACTCAGATTGTGAAGCTATTTCATCTACTATCACATCAATGCAATCCTCAATCTTCTTTGTGCACTTGTTGTAACACTTATATCCTTTACTTCAAGTAGAGTACCTGAGTAATTTTCCCTCATCAACATGAGAGTCAAACTTTCCAGGCTTCTTATCATTCCTTTTGATAAACCAATTGCTCCTAAACACCTTGAGGTGTTTAATTGATGCAGGTCTTCCCTTCCACAACTCATAGGGAGTTTTATTACTATTAGGTCTAATTTGAGTTTTGTTTGACATATACACTACTGCTTGTGCTACTTCTCCCTAGAAGATGTGAGACACATCGGCTTGATCCAAAATTTCTCTAGCCATTTCCTAGATTGTTATGTTCTTTCTCTCCACTATTCCATTTTGTTCTGGAGTTCTAGCCACTGAATACTTCCTTATAATGCCATGTTCTTCATAAAATTATTCAAACTCTCTTGAAGTGTACTCTCCTTCTATGTTTGATCTTAATCATTTTATCTTTAGGTCTTTCTCATTTTCTACTTGAGCTTTAAATTTTTTAAAATGCTTAAATGCTTCCGAATTTTCTTTTAAGAGCACAATCCAACTGGCCTTGGTAAAATCATGAATGAGCAACCTGAAATACCTTTATCCTTTTGGGGATTTTGCTCTAGTTGGGCCAAAAATATCTATGTGAATGAGCTTCAATGGTCTATATTAGGAGAACTTTTCTGACTTGAAATGAGTCCTAGCCTGCTTTCCAAATTGACATGACTTGCAGTTTGAATTGTTAGGCCTTGACAATCTTGATAATCCTTTCACAACTCCCAACTTGCTAAATTTTATCAAACTGTCAAAATTCATATGGCCAAGCCTCCTGTGCCATAACCGTTCTTCATTTATCTTGCTTAAATAACAACCTACTTTGGAGTCATCAAACACATATACATTATTGTGAGTTATGATTTCTTTTCCTACAAGATTTCCATCCTTCATATTTTGGATCTTACAATCCATGGGTCGAAAGAGCACATCATAGAAATTATCACACATCTAGATTACACTAAGAAAGTTATGTTGGAGACCTTCCACATACAACACATTTTGTGCCTTTTTGTTTTGATCAAGACTGACTATGACTTTACCATTAATTCTTGCTCAAGCATTGTTTCGGAAAGTGACATTGTTTCCTCTATCCTTTTCTTTTAGAAACATAAATTTTCTTTTATCCCCAATCATATACTTGGAACAACCACTATCCACATACCATCTATTCTCTTGTTTCTAGGCTGATAGAGAGAGGCCACATTGCATGCTCTTTTTTGTCTTTTGTTTCCAATTCCCGTTATCCTTTTGGATAGACGCCTGTCTAATATTTTGGAACTTAGATAGGTATTCAAACCTATTTCTGCAATCACTTTCTTTATGCCCAAAATTATTACATTTGAAGCATTCTAATTTGCTTAATAGGGGAGAGAAGACATTTCTATCTCTAAGAGGAGAGTTTTGAGATATAAAATTATGATACTTATTATATCTAGGATTTTCATCTCTTTCAACTTTTATCCTTCTACAATCAATAAATTTATGTCCAAAGATATGACACTTATAACAGTGACCATAAAATAAATAGGCATGCCTATTGTTGAAAGACTTATGAGTTTTTGCATGAAGGTACCTTGGTTGTCTAGCTGGTTGATTAGTTCTCCATTTATGATCTCCTCTTTACCCTGTTGCTCTTTTGTCTTCATTGATTATTTCTTAATGCTTCTTTGCATAGCTATGTGGTTCTTCAAATCATGTGGACCTGGAGTTTATCTTCTCCATATAGGATTCTTGTGTATTTGAGTATCCCAAACCTGTTTTGATTCCCGAGGGCCTTTAGTTATTTAGAATATGATGTAGTTTTCTTGTACCTTCTGCAAATGTTTCATTTAAACCTTTCTCCATCTTCATTCCCTCAAGATCCATTCTTAGAGAGACAACCTCTTCCTCAAGACTATTATATTTCTCTTCCCATTCATGGATCAAATCTTGAAGAACCTCTTATTTTTGTTTAGGTTCTTCTAGTTTAACTTTCAAAGACAAAATTTCATCTTTTCATGTTTTTGGGATCGTTTCCTTCCTTATCTTGAACAACTCATGTTTTAATTGCTTGTTCTCTTCTTCTAGTTTCTCACATGTTCCTTGTTTTTATTCTACTATAAGGACTAAACTATCTTTGCTCTTAATATCTTATTCAATTTTTCTTTTTGATACAAAACTTCTCATTATCAGAGTTACACATACCTTCTTCAACACGCTGTAGTTGTTCCTTAAACTGCTTATTCTTTTTCCTTGCTTTCTTTAACTCATCAAGAGCACTTATGAGTTCCCCTTCAAGGTCCACTACTCATTCTTCTTCTTATTCCTCTCCAGAGGCAATAATAATTTTTTTCTTGGAGTTTTTTCCAAAATCCATAAGTAAATACTTATCTGACTCATCCTTCGAAGACTTTTTTCTTTTTGGCTCTAGTGTTGAGCTATCCTCTTTGGAGTAGAACCCCTTTCTATTATATATATTTTTCTTCTCATGTTTATGAGATTTGCTTCCAAATTTATGATCCTCTTCCTTTTCAAAATTTTAGTTTTAAGGACTTTTAGACGAAAAATTTCCAACTCTTCCACAGTCAAAACATTTAAAATGCAACTTCCCTTTATATTTTCCTGAGCCATGCTTAAGTTTCCTGGCTAATTGAGACAAATCTTGATCAGATTCACAACTGGAGTAGTCTTGATGATCCTTGTGACCCCTATAGCCTTTTTGGATGCTTTGAATGATGCTTCCTTAGGTTCGAAATTCTCTCTTCCTACTCTCATCTCATAGGTTGTGAGATTACCAAGCATCTAGTTCATCATGAGATCCTTTAAATTAGCCATTTCTTTAATAGCTGGGGCTTTGACATTAAATCTCATGGGTAAAGATCTTAAGGTTTTATGAAAAATCATCTCTTCCTTGACCTCTCAAGCAAGTCCTCTAATCATATTGGTTGCTTCATCAACTTTGAGGAATTATTCTTCTATGTTTTCATCTTCACTCATTCTCAAGCTCTCAAACTCATTATGAAGGTTTGAAGTTTTGCCTGCTTGACTTTGTCATCTCATTCACAATTTTGGTTAATATTTACCCACACATCCTTGGCAGACTTATAATGCATAACCTTTACATGTTATGATTCACTAAGACCAAAGAGAATGGAATTCTTGGCTTTAGCATGATTTCCATACAATTTTTTTACCATCAGTTGGAGGAATGTTAGGGACATTGTAGTCTGCTACCATTAAAGTCAAAACATCTACTCCTAGGGACATAAGATATGCTTCCATCCTTGCTTTCTAAAAGACATAGTTTTTCCCATCAAAGACTGGTATTCTGCTTGAGTAAGCCTCTTGAATTTATTGCCTAGACGTAATTACTTATAGATCTACCTTCCAGTGGTTAGACTGTTCCTAAAGGAGCTTGTCTCTGATACCAATTGTTGGAATAAGGAATTACTGGGGGGGGGGGTGAATAAGTAATAGTGAGATTCTTAATACTTTTTACTGAATATGTTTTTCTTATATTATATGTTACTTATGAGAGCATTCATTCATAAATAAACTGAATGATAAGTTTAAGCATTCATATGTTCATACAATCTATCACATGAGAAGCACACACATATTGACACCAGTGTTTTCACGTGGAAACCCAGAGGGAAAAAACCACCAACTTTTTGTTTTTTATGATATAAATTAAGCACCTACTTAATTACATCAGTCTGTTTGTGAGTACCCACTCACAAGAGGCTCAACCCCCCTTCGGTTAGCAAGCACATACTTTCCAAGAGGCACAACATCTTCTGAATGCAGGCTACAACATGATTTTGCCACTATTCTACAATTTCATACAATTTTCAAACTAGAAATAGAGGCATATATAATTATGGAAAAATACTAATTTGGTTGGTTGTAGGAAAAACTTCCGCTCTCGGTCTACTATTGTTCCACATACTCCCTTGGTCTCATATAGCAACTGTTACACCCCTATACTACTAGTGTAACCCCTTATTGTTATTAGTACAACCCCCTTATTATATTGATGTACCCATGTAGTGCCCATATTGTTACTACTGTGCCCCATAGAAGCCCACTATTGTTATTACTGTGCCCTTACATTATTATTTTTATGTTTGGCTTTGATTATATTATGACCCCTTAGACTCCTATATATAGAAATGAGGTCTTTTCATTTGTATCATCCAAGAATTGTTCATTTATGTAATGTAAAGGAGGTTCCCCCCTCGCAGAGGCTAAATTCTAAGGCGTTGATCTATCTTTTCTATCTTTTTGTGAGTTGGTTTCATAACATTTGGTATCAAAGCTTTGGATTCTAGGGTTTCGCTGCTCCAAATTGGTCATCGTGGCATTTTCACTATAACTTTTTTTCCATGATGTTTCAAAAGTGAAAAAAAACCCCATTTGAGATGAAATTGTGTTGAAACTCAGTTTCTAATCTCAGAGCTTTTTGCGCTATATTTTCGGAGATATGATCAGAGGAAGTTGGTCTTTTTGCAGACTCCTGAATTACATTCCTGTTGGATACCTAATCCTAAAGGGTTAGCGTGGAAGCTGAATGGACAAAGCAGTCCAAGAGACCTTGGGATGTGAATCCCAACGGTCACATAATGTACCATAAATATACATCATTTGTGAATAAAAAATGCACTCCATGTTTTATCTTTACTAATTGTTTTCGCTCACCATGTTTGTTTAACATGGTATCAGAGCCATGATGTGTGGCCTGTGTAGTTGCCTTGAATAGTGCTGGCTTGCCTGTTGAAGCCTGACATGAGAACCTACAAATTATGCATTGCCTGGTATGAGAACCTGCAATGAGACGTTATTCTCTACGTACTGTTTACCCTGACAAGGTCTGGTATGAGAACTGCGTGCAACACCTGCAATGAGAAATGGTATTCTGAATGTAACGTTTGCCTGCCTGAAGACTGCGTACCTGACTCCTCTGCTGGCACTATCTGCTGTGGTACCTGCTTGAAGACTGCGTACCTGACTCCTCTGGCGCCGCTGTCTGCTATGATAATGCCTCTAACTTGAACGCATTCTGAACCTGCAATGAGAAACTCTTCGTTTTTTCCGTTTGACACACCTGAAGAATTGTAAGTTGGGCAGATGGGCAATCCCACCGCCACCCTCGACAGAAGAAATTTTGTTCCACTAGTCCCGTGATACCATCTGCGATTTCAGTTGTTTTGAATTCGAATTGAGAATTGAACAATCTGTTCGGCCATCCTGCTCATGTAAATTCTGTGTAGCAGAATTCTCGCTCTGAGTGCTTTACACCCATCACCAAAATATCGTAATAGTTGAAAGGCAGTCGTGAAACCTTCCTTGGGAAAGGTTAGCAGTGAATGGTTGGGTTTCTGAGGGCTCTGAGATAATGGGGACTCTCGCACGATAAGGTGATGAAGATGCAAGGCTTCCTTTAGTGGAATATCAGGATGTCAACGACGTCAGTGAGCTTCTGGGGTTTCGATGGTATAGAAATTGGTTCAGATGTTGGCAGCTTTAGCATAAATTTGCAAACCAAAACCACCCAAACAAAAAAGAAACCATAGTATTTACTCCTGCGAACTTGTTGGCGAATCTATGGGACCCGAAGGTTTTAACAGAGATTGAGGCCTGTTGGTCTGTGAGGAGTAGAGTAAGGGAAAGCGTGTGAGAAGAAAAATAGTGAAAGGGGTCAACACCAAATTTGAAGACTGGGTCTCTGTGTGCAAGAAGTAAGAAGGCAAAGTTCTTAAAATTGTGTGCATCACGATAAAGTGACACCTGTTCTGTTGAGGACGAAGAATCTTTAACAATGTCGTGAGGAGACCTCATAAAAGAATACATATCGACATAACAAGGAATCGAAAGGACCTGTGCTTGTAGAATGAAGCGGAAGCGTGGAGGTTCAAGCCACATGGTATGTGAAACCTTTACATTCATATCGATCACATTTGTACTCATGATATAGAGGGTCCCGATGACTGAAACGTTGAAGCTCCAGTGGCAGAGAGGTGAACTCCATCCACTCGTCAACTTTCAGACTATTTGTTTTGTGCGTTACGCAATATTTATGTGATTGCTAGCGTGTGTGTTGGAGGTATACATTTATTAGACTTTGTGTCTAACAGTGTGACCATCTAGCAATGCGATATGTTGTGTATATGTTGATTAATTCCTGAACTTCTGTTTTGGAGATTCTTTGTGATCATTAAAAAGATTTCACACGTGAATGTTGGCAAAAAACTCCAATACCCCGCGTTTATCCAGTAGGGCACGTCATTTCTTTGTTGCCGCTTGAATCTCATGACAAACTTCTCCAAGACCGGCGGGTCGATTGCCTCGACTGGTTAGACCAGTAACCCCCTTCGACGGTTCTGTTCGTCTCCTTCAGAAGCGGTGGTGCCCTGCCCAAGGCGCAGGTTACGGAAATCGCCCTGGGGCTAGAAGCGATGCCGGCTCGCTTCCTGTGGGTTTTGCGCAGTTCTTCTGAAGAGTCTTTTAATCCAGCCCTGACACATTGCAAGTCTAACAAGCTGGTAAACCTGCATCCACAATCATTGTTCGTCGAATTTCCTGTAGCACGTTTCGGCAAGGTTCTTGAAATGCTTAAATATAGACATGCTTTCTGAGTCGAAGCCTCCTGCAAACTAGTGAACTCGGAAGGCGAATCGGACTCCCTGGAACATTAGAAATTCCTGTGTAACCTCCCTCTCAGAGTCTCCCATCGACTCAACTTCTATAGCTACTGTTAAATTTACTTTTTGAAGAAAATTAGACATGAAGAAGGAAATTATGAAAGGATAATTTTTGAGAGCAAGTCCTTATCATATCAATCTATATCGGACTGACATGAAATGGTTCGCATGAATATATAGCTATAAAGAACAGTCTGTTTAAACGGTGTTGCTGCGTATACGCATTGGGTATATCAAAAACTTGTATTCTAATCAGCATTATGAAGTGAATTTGAAGCAATTTTGGAGTCATTCTAGGAGCAGTTTCCTGTAGAGATTTTGCATGATTTCCATAGCAGCCAAATGCTCTGAAGTTTGAAGTTGAGGACAGAACTCATCTTCACATTTATATATTTTTTTGCATTGGTCCTGCTCCATCAACCACTTTCGCGACATTGTTGCCACTTGACAAGCCCTTACAAGATCTTGTAGTAAGAGTACAATATTATTTTTCTATTGCTGTTGCCTCAGTTGTGTTTTTTTAAGTGACATTGAAGAAAAATGGCCAGAATCAGTGAAGTATTAGAGTTCATGAAAACTCTTATACAATCTACTGTTGATGACACATTAC